>CAMZMU010000039.1:38536623-38839935 GCA_947311845.1 Poa pratensis
GGAAGCTTCTCCTGAACAAGCAGAGGAGACGGCCAGCGCCAGGCGCTAGCTCTCCGCTGCAGCACCCCCAGCACCTCCGTGGTATGGCCAGGAGAAGCCCACACCAAGACGAAGAAGAGGGCGAGGGACAAAATCTCCGCAAGCCAGCCGCCACCTCCGCCGCGACGACCGCCCTCGGAGCACGAAAACTCACCGGAACCGCCGAACCGGGAGGGAAGCACGCTGGAAACTCGCCGACGCCGCCCCGCAGAGCACCGCCAAGGAGTGGATCGAGCTCCAGCACCCATACTCCACACCGCCGCCGCCGCCACCACCCCAACCGCGCCGACGGGAAACCTAACCCTACCCCTACTATTTACAAGCCTCGGGCACAGAACGGAGGTCCCTCCACTCACCCACCGCCGCACGGGCGGCCGGAGAGGGAGGGAACCGCCGTTCCGGCCGTCGGCGAAGCACTGGAACTGGGGGCTCTCCCTTTTCGCCTTATCCGCTCGCTCCCTACTGTTCACGGTTATCTTGAAACCCAGTAAGCACTCTAGTGAGGTTGTTTATGTTTTCACCTGAGATTAATTAATTCTTGAACTGGCATGGTGTGCGGCATCTCACATCTGTATAGTTTGGCAGCTGTGCAGCAGACGTGGTAATGTGAATGTCGTACGTACGTCCATTATACTCAAACTCCACAGGTACACGTGCGCATGCCATGGACCATTAATTTAAAACTGTAATCTGTACCCGGTCGCGCATGTATATTGCACGTGGAAGTTTAAAATGCGACTATGGTGACTGTGTCCCCACTGCACTGCACAAAGCCACGCCCGTACACGTCGTATGCAAAATTCTTGGCTGCAGGAGCTAGCACCATGCATGCATCTAAAACTGCAAAGTGTGTACCCATCTTCCTTTTTTTGGAAAAAGGTCCTCCAAACTATCAATCATAATCTGAGCAGTATAATACCTCCAAAGAAACAAAATTACAAACAAGTATTTGGACCACCTAGCGACGAGTGCAAGCAATGAAACAAGCCGATCGATGACGTGGAGCCGTCATCCCATCTCCACCACCGGAGTTTGGCAAAGCTTATTTTAGAAGACAATTGAGAAATCATCGTGCTAAGACTCTAAACGACTTGTCGACAAGGAACGTAGATCAAGTGTTGTACCTGCAAGTACACCAAAAACACGAACACCAACCAGATCCTGGGAGTTTCACCGAGAAGACAACTCCATACACACTCCGTTGTCGCTAGGCGCCACCGCCATGGGGATATAGCAGGGAAGACCATATTATGACTTCAGAATATCTCCAAAAAGACACTGAAACAATCTACAAGAAGATGGAAACCCTCCCGCCGGCAAAGATCATTGGTTCACCGCACTTTCAAGGTCGTAAGGGCCCCCGTAGGCATGACAGAACGGTGGCGTCGCCGATGAGAGGGCGGACACCCTAATCGCCTATAGATTGCTTCATCCCTCATTACTTGTGGGCCGAACTACTTTTTTGCCTTTTTTTTTAAATGGGAGCATCGCCCGATTCTCTGTATCAAAATGATGCACATGTACACGGCCGAACTTTTTTTTGCCTTTGTATATAGGGCTCCTGTTCAAACGCTTGATTTAATGACAGGTAGTACTACTAAACATTTGCAGTCAACAGTTATCTGCCGTATATGCCGACAATTTATTTCTCACCAGTTCATCCAGCTGAGCACATGCAAAAAGAATCTTAAACAAGGCGATTTCATTATAGACAGATTAAGAATGGACTGTTTCTATATGAGGAATTTTCTTGCGAATACGTAGTAGCACAGATCGCCAGACCGTCGCACCCACTGAAAAAAAAAAAAGAATTCCATTCCATAAAGTCGTATGTTGCGCCTATCATCCTTGCACGCTTTTGCAATAAATAAAAAAAAACAAATCAAGAGGGGAAGGCGAGACCAGTTGAAAGCTCAAACCCTCCTCACTTCCACGCCTATCCTCCCTTTCCACACTTAGCTACCTCCCACTCTCTCTTCATGTCTTCAGCTGGTGGTGGCGGAGGAGGGGATGAAGATCGCCATGGTCTCTACCACCAGCACGGCCACGGCCACCTCGCTCGGGGTGGCGATGCCGCAACTGGCTACCAGTTCAGCAGCAACGACATCGAGAGCTTCTTCTTCAACGAGACGGTGGGCGTCGGTGGCAGTGGGGGCTCCGCCGACGAGATCGTGCCGTACTCGAGCATGACGGACTACCTGCAGGGGTTCTTGGACCCGTCCGGGCTAGCTCGGCACCTCGACGTGCCGTCTCAAGAGGCGCTGACCAAGCACGAGCTGTCGGTCGACGTGAGCCACGATCGGGACAGCCAGGGTACTGGCAGCGCTGCAGGAGAAGGCACGGCGTTGCTCACGCCCAAATCGTCGGTGTCTTTCTCGTCCAGCGACGGGGAGGGAGAGGGAAAGTCTCGCCGGTGCAAGAAGGGCCAGGCGAAGGAGGAGGATGGAAAAGATCAGCAGGACGATGAAGAAAATCCAAAGAAAGCGTACGTTCTCGTCAATTCAATGCTACTGTATGTGAATCGTCTTGATTTCTTGCTTAATTGATTCCTTGTGCTGTGAATTACTGGTGGGATTCCTTGATATGGTGTTAGATCTGGTCGTGCTGTTGCTTAATTACTTGAATTTTTTGTTCTTTACTCCATTGAGTTTATGCCCTTTGCCTTCGTTACTACATGGTGTGAGAATTAGGGTTTGCTATGCTTTGCTACTTTAGGGTTCTTGTGGTCACATTGAATTAAGATCCGGTTAAACCCGGCCTGATGTATACAGTATACTTTCCTCTTACGAGCTCTTTTTTGTTCTCCATCTATTTTGTTTTGGTCCAAGATGACTTTATAGATATATAGATAGATCATGTGGTGGTACTCATATATATTCAATATAAAAGACGATCTACTCGTACACTCTAGAAGAGATCTTCCTTAGAATTAATCAATTGCTAAGCGTGCGTAGCTTCAAACTTTGACCAAGTAGATAGCCTTCGTCTATGAAGATCCAACTAAAGATTTTTCCCTCTTTTATACAGATCCAGAAATATAGTATATCTCCATAAAGCATCAATTATGCATTTACATTGCATCAGGCTGATCTTTTCATGGCATGTGATCTATACCTATATAGTATCTGGGCCGGGTAACTTTCAGATTTTATATACCTCGCTGCTACTAACTGCATGATTTGATTTGCTGCTGCAGGAATAACAAAGCGGCCAAGAAGAAAGCCGAGAAGAGGCAGCGGCTACCCCGCGTATCCTTTCTCACCAAGAGCGAGGTCGATCACCTCGAGGACGGCTACCGCTGGCGCAAGTATGGCCAGAAGGCCGTCAAGAACAGCCCATACCCAAGGTACAAATTTATGCATGCTGGTGGCGCGCACAAGGTGTTCGATCAAGTAGCTGGAACTAGAAGTACCTTAGTACGTCACTATATACTTGCAATGTTATTAATCGCTACACATGCGCAGGAGCTACTACCGGTGCACGACGCCCAAGTGCGGGGTGAAGAAGCGGGTGGAGCGGTCGTACCAGGACCCGTCGACGGTGATCACGACCTACGAGGGGCAGCACACGCACCACAGCCCCGCCAGCCTCCGGGGAAGCGCCGCGCACCTGTTCATGCCGCCTGGTCTTCACGCCCTGCCGCCGCCGCACCTCATGCCGCCGGGGGCGTTCCACCCGGAGCTGATGAGCATGATGCACATGCAGTACCCAAGCCCTGGCATGTACTTGCCTCCGCCTCCAATGGCAACTCCTACTGATGCACTTCAGCAGCACCACTTTACTGACTACGCGCTATTGCAAGACCTCTTCCCGTCCACAATGCCCAACAACCCATGACTAATTAACTCCTGCAAATACACTTAATTAATTAGGTAGCCTTACTAGTAGATATGATGCATTGCAAATGCTGGAGTTGCGCCAGATGTGATCACCAGGGTGCCCCTTGAACTTGGTCTATATATGCTCGGTGCGGTATTGGTACTAATAATTAATTTGCTAGCTGCAAACTTTCAGCGTGAACTTTCTTACATAATTACATTGCTTTAATCCTCTTCCATTTGTCTTCCACGGGCAACGGAATGATAGATCCAAGCTGTTTTTTTATAACTCGAGCAGCTACGAACTAATTTATATCTCATATTATGGACACTTCTTGTACTAGCTAGTGTCTAGTGCTTCTCATGTGTAACTCATTGACTCCGTGGAAGAGAGGAACATGTCATTTCAATTTCGTTGCTATGAGGAATTAATTACACAAGTTGCCAATTTTTTTTTGAGGTGATACACATGCTTTTGGACGACCGTTGCCAGTTTCTTTAATTTTGCGCATTTAGAGAGTTTGATTTCTCTCCGGACATTGATGCACTGGAGTGATTTCTTGTGGGAGTAGGCATAGGATGCATGTGTCGCATCACCGTGATCCACTTATTTGGTAGAAAATTTTATATATGAGACGAAATTAATTAATTTGTGGTTATGTCCTGTATATCAGCTCTACCCGCCATATATCGCTGTGATTTAGCTCACGGGGCTGGTGTTTTGATTCATGAAATATATATGTGTTTACGGTTTTCAGATCTTACTCTATATGTAGTTGATTTAAGCATATTATCTACATATATTATTAATACCAATTTGGAGGTTATTAGAGCCGTCAAATTAAACAAGCTATATATGATATTATGATGCAAGCAGATAAAAGCCGTGTAATAGTAAATGAACCAAGCTCACCAGTTCATTGGACAAGTTTTCTTTACTAAGGAAAATTGGAACAACAAATCACCAGTTATGAATGGTGTAAAATTTGTTGTTTTAGTGAAAAAAAGGTACAAAGAAAAAAACTTGAAATGATAGGAATGATATGGAGTCCAAGAAGAGTTGGAGATGATAGAAAAAAGGTCAATTATAAAAGTTGTACTTGATAAAAACATTGAATTTTGGGGATTTGACGAAACTATGAAACCCACTTTTTCGAAAAAAAAGAATTCCATAGTTTGTGTGGAGGAAAGAACTCTGCATGGAAAAGGTCCCCTCCGAGAGGCAGCCCGGGAGGAATCTTAGTAGGAACAAATCAAGATAGCTTTGAACAAGTGAAATAGGATATTATTGTGTTAGAATTTTAGCTATATGATACAATAGCAAATCACAAATGAAATCTTATCATTGTCTATGGGTATGCACAACCTGATGGAAAATTTGCATTATGTTGGATTAGCTAGGCTATGTCATGATAATTATTTTTAACATGTCTAATTGGTGGAGATTTTAAAATAATTAGAAATGCTAATAAAAATAATAATTCATCTGAGAGCTCATTTAGATTGATTACTGAAATAATAATAAATGAAGTGGATAAAGAGATGTAAAGATAGAGAAAGTAAAGAAGGGAATAAAAAAACAAGACATTTTCATGCTAGAGCAAATGGTAGAGATAGGAAAAAAACAAAATTATATTTCCGTAACAAGAAGAAGGTGTTATTTAATGTATAGAATTTACAAAAATACTAGTGATGATTATAGTATTGTTTGCAGATCTGATAATGCAAATCATTGTTTTCTGTTTATAATGTTGCTAAAATTTCTGCAAAAGAGGCTGTTAATTTAATCAAGCCTTTTTCCACTAAGGAAATTAAACCTGCTATTTTCAAATGGAACACAGTAAATCTTCTAGACCTGATGGATCCCTGCTGAACTTTACCAACACTTTTGGGGGATAATTAAAGAAGATCTGAAAGCTATGCTTGATGACTAATTTTTTCCTTATTTTCTGAGTAGTCTTATAGTAGTCTTAGATTTTGCATTTTGATGAGCCTCGTTTTGCGAATCAGTGAAATGAGGGAATCCATCAAAATAATTCAACAAGGTGTAGAAAAATTCCTGGAGGACCTTATGAGAATTTAGAAGTTCGACGCTTTAAGAAAGAAAAGAATTCCGGATGGAATGATTTTGAATATAGATTTCTTGGTAAAAGACCTTCACCCAATTTTGAATTGTCAAAGCAAGAGCTTTATCTAAGAGTGGAAGCTTTCAAAAGTATTAATACAGTCACATGGATGGTAAATGCATGAATGTGATGGAGAACAAAATGAGAAGTCGATAACCAACTTCTAGGAGAGACATAATTAACTGCATTGATCTCGGTAGCTATGCCACCCACAGAATTTAAAGAGAATAATTCAAGGAGAGGCGCACAACGGGGAGGGGACTCCCCGCCGCCTTCATAAGGGCACTAAGGCGGAGCACGGAAAATCAAATTGGGCACCCATGTTGTACCAGTCCCGGATCTCAGGGCCGTTTTGCCTCATACATGTAATCTGAATGGTGCTATAATTAATTATGGAATTATCACTTTGGTTCCTAAATTCACTGATGTAAAACAAATTTAGAAATTTCGGCCCATTTGCCTATTGAATTCTAGTTTTAAGATATTTAGAAAAAAAATGATTAGACTAAGTGTTGTTGTTAGCTCAGTCATTTCTCCTGTAAAGACGGTCTTTGTCAAAGTTAGAGACATAATGGAAGGGGTTTTGGTTTTGCATGAAGCCCTAAATTCTATACATGTTTGTAAGAAAACCTCCATGCTTTTCAAAATTAACTTTGAAAAAGCTTATGATAAGATAAAATACGTTTTTATTTACAATCTGTTAAAATAAAAGGTTTTCTAGACATTTGGTGTGACTGGACCATAAGTATTATGAGGGAGGACATGTAGGAATTTTTATATATGATATAATTGGATCTTATATATTTCATGACTCATAAGAGACTAAGACAAGGGGATTCATTATCGCCTCCTTTGTTTGATTTGGCTGCATATGCTTTAGCAATTATCATGAATAGCGTAAGCAATATGGGATTGTTAAATGAATACTGCATGAAGAGAGTTGGGGAGGTGTCTAAACAAGTTACAAAAAGTTACAATACACCGATGTTTGGAGATGCTATTAATAAGAGAGCAATATATTATAACTTTTTACTTGCCAAATTGGAACTTTTCCTATGAAATACCTTGGAATTCCTCTCAGTGAAGTAAGTTTTAAAAATAAAGACCAGAATCTAGTAGATTTATTTTTTTGTTAGATGTGCTTGGTAGGGTAGATTGTTGAACATCAAGATCGACTTTGGTTCAATCTTGTTTGTCGAATTTGCCTGTCTGTATTTTTTTTTTACAAAAGTCTAGTTGAGGTAAGAAAAAGACATATTTCTATAGAGTTAGATTATTTTGGAAGAAAGAAGAAAATAAATATCATCTGGTTAGGTGTTCACTTGAGTTCAAACCTAAAAACCAGGGAGGTTTGGGAGTTTTAAATTTGGAATTAAGGAATAATCCTCTACTTGAAATGATCTATGTCGTGGTATGTCGGGGATGTAATCCCCGGATACCCCAAAGTAGTTGTGTTAACCGAGGTAGCAAAAGAGGCAAAAGCAGAAAGTAAACAAAAGAAGCAGCAGAAAAAGACAACCTGGGCCGAGTCACAGCCAAACCTCGGTTAAATCCGAGATATCTCAGTTCGGAAGGCCAAGGTCGGATAAGCCGAAGTGCTGCTTGCTCTGATACTGTCTAATCCGAGTGGGTCGAGTCGAAACTCACCTCAGCAGGCTGAATATCCCTGCAGCCTCAGATGTACCCGAGTCGTCCCAGCAAGCCAGCGTGGGTTCAGCCTCGGCTGGGCAAGCGTTGCAGCGATCTTGGCAGACCAGATCGCCCCGTCTCGTCTCGGCCTCGTATCGCACAGCCTTGGCAGGCCGGATTGCCCAGCCTCGGCAGGCCGGATCGCGCAAGCTCGGCAGGCCGGATCGCCCCGCCTTGGCAGGCCGAATCGCGCTGTCTTGGCAGGCCGTATCGCCCAGCCTCGGAGCAGGCCAGCTATTTCTCTCTCGGGTGGACCGAGGCTGTAGTCCCAGCGGGCCGAAGCTCCCTCTGGCTAGGCAGGCCGAGATTGTCTCCCTCGGCTGGGCCGCGTCCCACAACTCCTGTCCGGGCTTGACCGAGTCATTATCTGCACCTCGGCGTGTTTCGTGCCGGACGAATCGAGTCAGGCAGCTCGCCGGGTTTCCTTCGACTTGGCAGACGCAAAGGCACCTCGGCAGCCACCTGGGGATTGTGCTACCCCGACGACACCTTCGGCATGTCCACCGGCGCTGCCTCAACGCTCCACGCCAACATCTCAGCATCCCTAGCCGGGTCATCTTCACCGACGCCGGGTCGTCCTTAACCGGATCATCTCCGTCGATGCCCGGACACCCTTATCCGAGTCATCATAAATATCTTCGGGAGAGGATAAGAAGAGGACGTGGAGATTCTGAGGACAACAACTAGAAGACAAAAGGCAAGGACGGCATCTCCCGGAGATGCCGGAGACAGGTGCTAGAAGACAAAGGAGTCAAC
This sequence comes from Poa pratensis, assembly GCA_947311845.1. Lineage (NCBI taxonomy): Eukaryota > Viridiplantae > Streptophyta > Magnoliopsida > Poales > Poaceae > Poa > Poa pratensis. Next base: position 38,545,052 of record CAMZMU010000039.1, read on the forward strand.
TCATCAACAATGTTTGTACAGTGCATTGTGCCTCCTCATCCACTCATTGTCCCCTGGGTTCCCCTTTATAAGGATCACCAGGGGGAGAGCTCGAGGGGAGAGAGGCGCGGGTGCGCGCAGCGAGAGGCTCTTCCCCCTTGCTTCTTCTTCTTCCTAGAGCTTCTCACCATTGTTGGATAAAACAGCTCGAGGAGCATTTGTAGCCCACCGTATGCAAAGAGGAGAATACACCAAGTAGGCTAGTGCTGCAGTAGGGGTTTTACCTCCTCACGAGGGCCCCGAAGCAGGGTACATCGTGGTGTGTTTATGCTTGTCTGTGTTCTTGCGGTTCTTGTTCTTGCTTGTTCTTCGTGTTCTTCGTGTGTTCTTCGTGTGCGACTCCATCGCGCAATCCCTCCCCGAATCCACAAGCATCCGTTCGGCCCCAGAATAAGCCACCCCGTGGCATCTGCGTGATTCCCACCACGACAGTTGGCGCCCACCGTGGGGCTGATAGTGGCGCTTGCTGGGCTAATTTCGGACGGGATCTTCATCATCAACGCGGGGACTCGACATCGCCATGGTCCTCCACGATCTAGCTTGCAGCAGCGAGCAGAGGTTGGTGCGGCCTTCGTCAACGGCATCTTCGGCAGGTCCCAGATCTACTCCTGTTTCGCTTGCGCGCCCGCAGAGCCGCGCCTCGCCGGCTCTCTGGCCATGTTCCGGCCGCGTATCCGCTGCCCAGGTCTGCGCCGGCCGGCCGTGGATCGGCCTTCCCCGCACATCTGCGTCCGTGCCCTGCATCTCCTCCGCGCTGTTCGTCCTCTCGCGGGTCGTCTTCACCGCTGCTTCGTCAAGCTACTGTGGCCGCCCTTTGTAGTCCGGCATGTGCAAAAGCTAAAGCAAGCAGGCAGGCAGCTGGATCGTTGGAGCGTGCATGTGTGGCTAGTGGCCGTGCTTCGTGCATGCTTGACCGAATTTGCTTAACCGAGTCTGCTTGCTAAGCAAGCACCCAGGCAGCTGGAGCCAAGCAAGCAAGCAACTAGGCAGGCAGCTGGATCGTTGGAGCGTGCATGTGTGGCTAGTGGTCCTGCTCCGTGCATGCTTGACCGAGTCTGCTAGCCTGTCCAGCTTCTAAGCAAGCATTCAGGCAGACATGTTGATATCCAGGCCGACGTTAGCGTTTTCTTCGACTACTCCAACAACATTGCCTTGTAAGTATCAAATATTTGTCTGCTTTATGCTTCTGCGTAATCTCAAATAGTACTCGGGGACTGGCCCCTCGTTTCTACCTTGCTTTGATTAGTTGTTTTCCCCGGGGTAAAGTGTTTTGACCCGGGGACTGGATAGCCAGTCCAGTTTAGTTGTCTCAAATGTTACTCGGGGATTGCCCCTTCGCTTTTTGTCTAGTGTTTCCTCCGGGACAAGATGTCTTAACTCGGGGACTGGGAAGCCAGTCTGTTTTACATCTTCTCCTAGATAAGAAAAGTAACTCGGGCACTCGGTTGAAACCGAGTCTAGTTTTTTGTGCATAGTATCTGCTGTTAGATTCGTTTTCTATCAAGTGCTGTAGCTAGTTTCCCTCGGTTAGTATAATGGTTGTTTCCGTCAAATATTCTTCATGATATGTATGTTGGACTAACATTGAAAGGTGACATCGGTTTTGTTGAGAACGATCGTTACTGAGGTATCCTGGAAATCCGAAGTATTCCGGAAGTCCGAGGTGCATTGTAATCCGGGTCATATTGGTAATCCGGATCATATTAGTAATCCGAATCATATTGGAAATCCGGATCACATTGGTAATCCGAATCATATTGGAAATCCGGGTCATATTGGTAATCCGAATCATATTGGAAATCCGGGTCATATTGGTAATCCGAATCATATTGGAAATCCGGATCACATTGGTAATCCGAATCATATTGGAAATCCGGATCATATTGGTAATCCGGATCATATTGGTAATCCGAATCATATTGTAATCCGGGTCATATTGGTAATCCGAATCATGTTGGAAATCCGGGTCATAATGGAAATCCAACGTGTCATGGTTACGTGGGTTATCTCAAAATTATCCAAGGTACCCTAGCATTATCGGAACTCTCTAGATCGCCGGTTATTTCGGTTTACCACAGTATCACGGTATCGTTCCCCATCCCGGATCGCCGTTTATTTCGGTTTGTCACAATATCGTGACATCATCCAATATCCTACATCGCTGTTTATTCTGTTTGCCCGCGTATCATGGCATCATTTGTATACCAGATCTTTGTTTATGTTTGTTAGCCAGAGGCAACCTTTGAGATATGTTTTTGCAGGTTGTATGTCAGTCCAGCAGTGGCTGGAGACATCTATGTCGGTATACGCCCAAAGTGGCTAAAACCGGCATTTGAGACATGGTTATGTCAAACCAGCAGTGGCTGGAGATATCTATGTCGGTATACGCCCGAAGTGGCTAAGAACCGACGTATGAGTTATGCCCAAAGAGGCCGAGGTACCGAGACATGTGTGATATGCCCAAAGAGGCCGAGGTACCAAGTTATGTGATATGCCCAGAGGGGCCGAGGTACCGAGACATATGTGATATGCCCAGAGGGGCCGAAATACCGAGACATATGAGATACATACTTGCAGGTTTATGTCGGTCCAGCTTACGCTGGCGGCATCCGGGTTCGGTAAAAGCCAGGAGGGCTAACCGACGCTGGCGGCATCCGAGTTCGGTAAAAGCCAGGAGGGCTAACCGACGCTGGCGGCATCCAAGTTCGGTAAAAGCCAGGAGGGCTAAGAACCGACGCTGGCGGCATCCAAGTTCGATAAAGGCCAGGAGGGCTAAAAACCGACGTATAAAGGCGCCCATGCATGCAACACATTTCCAGTACAAACTGACCATCTCGTTGTTGATTCGGGTGAGCTCGGTCAACCGGATGTCCCATGTGGCCAGGAGGGCTGAGAACCGACATGCAAAGGCGGCTATGCAGGCAGGAGGCTATGCATATGGAGATTTCTTGGTGTGCTCATTTATTCTTGTAAGTCTGCGCGCGACTCTGCGAGTCCCCCGCAGCCTCGGGGACTAATGTCGGGGATGTAATCCCCGGATACCCCAAAGTAGTTGTGTTAACCGAGGTAGCAAAAGAGGCAAAAGCAGAAAGTAAACAAAAGAAGCAGCAGAAAAAGACAACCTGGGCCGAGTCACAGCCAAACCTCGGTTAAATCCGAGATATCTCAGTTCGGAAGGCCAAGGTCGGATAAGCCGAAGTGCTGCTTGCTCTGATACTGTCTAATCCGAGTGGGTCGAGTCGAAACTCACCTCGGCAGGCTGAATATCCCTGCAGCCTCGGATGTACCCGAGTCGTCCCAGCAAGCCAGCGTGGGTTCAGCCTCGGCTGGGCAAGCGTGGCAGCGATCTTGGCAGACCGGATCGCCCCGTCTCGTCTCGGCCTCGTATCGCACAGCCTTGGCAGGCCGGATCGCCCAGCCTCGGCAGGCCGGATCGCGCAAGCTCGGCAGGCCGGATCGCCCCGCCTTGGCAGGCCGAATCGCGCAGTCTTGGCAGGCCGTATCGCCCAGCCTCGGAGCAGGCCAGCTATTTCTCTCTCGGGTGGACCGAGGCTGTAGTCCCAGCGGGCCGAAGCTCCCTCTGGCTAGGCAGGCCGAGATTGTCTCCCTCGGCTGGGCCGCGTCCCACAACTCCTGTCTGGGCTTGACCGAGTCATTATCTGCACCTCGGCGTGGATTCGTGCCGGACGAATCGAGTCAGGCAGCTCGCCGGGTTTCCTTCGACTTGGCAGACGCAAAGGCACCTCGGCAGCCACCTGGGGATTGTGCTACCCCGACGACACCTTCGGCATGTCCACCGGCGCTGCCTCAACGCTCCACGCCAACATCTCAGCATCCCTAGCCGGGTCATCTTCACCGACGCCGGGTCGTCCTTAACCGGATCATCTCCGCCGATGCCCGGACACCCTTATCCGAGTCATCATAAATATCTTCGGGAGAGGATAAGAAGAGGACGTGGAGATTCTGAGGACAACAGCTAGAAGACAAAAGGCAAGGACGGCATCTCCCGGAGATGCCGGAGACAGGTGCTAGAAGACAAAGGAGTCAACTCATCAACATTGTTTGTACAGTGCATTGTGCCTCCTCATCCACTCATTGTCCCCTGGGTTCCCCTTTATAAGGATCACCAGGGGGAGAGCTCGAGGGGAGAGAGGCGCGGGTGCGCGCAGCGAGAGGCTCTTCCCCCTTGCTTCTTCTTCTTCCTAGAGCTTCTCACCATTGTTGGATAAAACAGCTCGAGGAGCATTTGTAGCCCACCGTATGCAAAGAGGAGAATACACCAAGTAGGCTAGTGCTGCAGTAGGGGTTTTACCTCCTCACGAGGGCCCCGAAGCAGGGTACATCGTGGTGTGTTTGTGCTTGTCTGTGTTCTTGCGGTTCTTGTTCTTGCTTGTTCTTCGTGTTCTTTGTGTGTTCTTCGTGTGCGACTCCATCGCGCAATCCCTCCCCGAATCCACAAGCATCCGTTCGGCCCCAGAATAAGCCACCCCGTGGCATCTGCGTGATTCCCACCACGACAGTTGGCGCCCACCGTGGGGCTGATAGTGGCGCTTGCTGGGCTAATTTCGGACGGGATCTTCATCATCAACGCGGGGACTCGACATCGCCATGGTCCTCCACGATCTAGCTTGCAGCAGCGAGCAGAGGTTGGTGCGGCCTTCGTCAACGGCATCTTCGGCAGGTCCCAGATCTGCTCCTGTTTCGCTTGCGCGCCCGCAGAGCCGCGCCTCGCCGGCTCTCTGGCCATGTTCCGGCCGCGTATCCGCTGCCCAGGTCTGCGCCGGCCGGCCGTGGATCGGCCTTCCCCGCACATCTGCGTCCGTGCCCTGCATCTCCTCCGCGCTGTTCGTCCTCTCGCGAGTCGTCTTCACCGCTGCTTCGTCAAGCTACTGTGGCCGCCCTTTGTAGTCCGGCATGTGCAAAAGCTAAAGCAAGCAGGCAGGCAGCTGGATCGTTGGAGCGTGCATGTGTGGCTAGTGGCCGTGCTTCGTGCATGCTTGACCGAATTTGCTTAACCGAGTCTGCTTGCTAAGCAAGCACCCAGGCAGCTGGAGCCAAGCAAGCAAGCAACTAGGCAGGCAGCTGGATCGTTGGAGCGTGCATGTGTGGCTAGTGGTCCTGCTCCGTGCATGCTTGATCGAGTCTGCTAGCCTGTCCAGCTTCTAAGCAAGCATTCAGGCAGACATGTTGATATCCAGGCCGACGTTAGCGTTTTCTTCGACTACTCCAACAACATTGCCTTGTAAGTATCAAATATTTGTCTGCTTTATGCTTCTGCGTAATCTCAAATAGTACTCGGGGACTGGCCCCTCATTTCTACCTTGCTTTGATTAGTTTTTTTCCCCGGGGTAAAGTGTTTTGACCCGGGGACTGGATAGCCAGTCCAGTTTAGTTGTCTCAAATGTTACTCGGGGATTGCCCCTTCGCTTTTTGTCTAGTGTTTCCTCCGGGACAAGATGTCTTAACTCGGGGACTGGGAAGCCAGTCTGTTTTACATCTTCTCCTAAATAAGAAAAGTAACTCGGGCACTCGGTTGAAACCGAGTCTAGTTTTTTGTGCATAGTATCTGCTGTTAGATTCGTTTTCTATCAAGTGCTGTAGCTAGTTTCCCTCGGTTAGTATAATGGTTGTTTCCGTCAAATATTCTTCATGATATGTATGTTGGACTAACATTGAAAGGTGACATCGGTTTTGTTGAGAACGATCGTTACTGAGGTATCCTGGAAATCCGAAGTATTCCGGAAGTCCGAGGTGCATTGTAATCCGGGTCATATTGGTAATCCGGATCATATTGGTAATCCGAATCATATTGGAAATCCGGATCACATTGGTAATCCGAATCATATTGGAAATCCGGGTCATATTGGTAATCCGAATCATATTGGAAATCCGGGTCATATTGGTAATCCGAATCATATTGGAAATCCGGATCACATTGGTAATCCGAATCATATTGGAAATCCGGATCATATTGGTAATCCGGATCATATTGGTAATCCGAATCATATTGTAATCCGGGTCATATTGGTAATCCGAATCATGTTGGAAATCCGGGTCATAATGGAAATCCAACGTGTCATGGTTACGTGGGTTATCTCAAAATTATCCAAGGTACCCTAGCATTATCGGTACTCTCTAGATCGCCGGTTATTTCGGTTTACCACAGTATCACGGTATCGTTCCCCATCCCGGATCGCCGTTTATTTCGGTTTGTCACAATATCATGACATCATTCCATATCCCACATCGCTGTTTATTCTGTTTGCCCGCGTATCATGGCATCATTTGTATACCAGATCTTTGTTTATGTTTGTTAGCCAGAGGCAACCTTTGAGATATGTTTTTGCAGGTTGTATGTCAGTCCAGCAGTGGCTGGAGACATCTATGTCGGTATACGCCCAAAGTGGCTAAAACCGGCATTTGAGACATGGTTATGTCAAACCAGCAGTGGCTGGAGATATCTATGTCGGTATACGCCCGAAGTGGCTAAGAACCGACGTATGAGTTATGCCCAAAGAGGCCGAGGTACCGAGACATGTGTGATATGCCCAAAGAGGCCGAGGTACCAAGTTATGTGATATGCCCAGAGGGGCCGAGGTACCGAGACATATGTGATATGCCCAGAGGGGCCGAAATACCGAGACATATGAGATACATACTTGCAGGTTTATGTCGGTCCAGCTTACGCTGGCGGCATCCGGGTTAGGTAAAAGCCAGGAGGGCTAACCGACGCTGGCGGCATCCGAGTTCGGTAAAAGCCAGGAGGGCTAACCGACGCTGGCGGCATCCAAGTTCGGTAAAAGCCAGGAGGGCTAAGAACCGACGCTGGCGGCATCCAAGTTCGATAAAGGCCAGGAGGGCTAAAAACCGACGTATAAAGGCGCCCATGCATGCAACACATTTCCAGTACAAACTGACCATCTCGTTGTTGATTCGGGTGAGCTCGGTCAACCGGATGTCCCATGTGGCCAGGAGGGCTGAGAACCGACATGCAAAGGCGGCTATGCAGGCAGGAGGCTATGCATATGGAGATTTCTTGGTGTGCTCATTTATTCTTGTAAGTCTGCGCGCGACTCTGCGAGTCCCCCGCAGCCTCGGGGACTAATGTCGGGGATGTAATCCCCGGATACCCCAAAGTAGTTGTGTTAACCGAGGTAGCAAAAGAGGCAAAAGCAGAAAGTAAACAAAAGAAGCAGCAGAAAAAGACAACCTGGGCCGAGTCACAGCCAAACCTCGGTTAAATCCGAGATATCTCAGTTCGGAAGGCCAAGGTCGGATAAGCCGAAGTGCTGCTTGCTCTGATACTGTCTAATCCGAGTGGGTCGAGTCGAAACTCACCTCGGCAGGCTGAATATCCCTGCAGCCTCGGATGTACCCGAGTCGTCCCAGCAAGCCAGCGTGGGTTCAGCCTCGGCTGGGCAAGCGTGGCAGCGATCTTGGCAGACCGGATCGCCCCGTCTCGTCTCGGCCTCGTATCGCACAGCCTTGGCAGGCCGGATCGCCCAGCCTCGGCAGGCCGGATCGCGCAAGCTCGGCAGGCCGGATCGCCCCGCCTTGGCAGGCCGAATCGCGCAGTCTTGGCAGGCCGTATCGCCCAGCCTCGGAGCAGGCCAGCTATTTCTCTCTCGGGTGGACCGAGGCTGTAGTCCCAGCGGGCCGAAGCTCCCTCTGGCTAGGCAGGCCGAGATTGTCTCCCTCGGCTGGGCCGCGTCCCACAACTCCTGTCCGGGCTTGACCGAGTCATTATCTGCACCTCGGCGTGGATTCGTGCCGGACGAATCGAGTCAGGCAGCTCGCCGGGTTTCCTTCGACTTGGCAGACGCAAAGGCACCTCGGCAGCCACCTGGGGATTGTGCTACCCCGACGACACCTTCGGCATGTCCACCGGCGCTGCCTCAACGCTCCACGCCAACATCTCAGCATCCCTAGCCGGGTCATCTTCACCGACGCCGGGTCGTCCTTAACCGGATCATCTCCGCCGATGCCCGGACACCCTTATCCGAGTCATCATAAATATATTCGGGAGAGGATAAGAAGAGGACGTGGAGATTCTGAGGACAACAGCTAGAAGACAAAAGGCAAGGACGGCATCTCCCGGAGATGCCGGAGACAGGTGCTAGAAGACAAAGGAGTCAACTCATCAACAGTGTTTGTACAGTGCATTGTGCCTCCTCATCCACTCATTGTCCCCTGGGTTCCCCTTTATAAGGATCACCAGGGGGAGAGCTCGAGGGGAGAGAGGCGCGGGTGCGCGCAGCGAGAGGCTCTTCCCCCTTGCTTCTTCTTCTTCCTAGAACTTCTCACCATTGTTGGATAAAACAGCTCGAGGAGCATTTGTAGCCCACCGTATGCAAAGAGGAGAATACACCAAGTAGGCTAGTGCTGCAGTAGGGGTTTTACCTCCTCACGAGGGCCCCGAAGCAGGGTACATCGTGGTGTGTTTGTGCTTGTCTGTGTTCTTGCGGTTCTTGTTCTTGTTCTTGCTTGTTCTTCGTGTTCTTCGTGTGTTTTTCGTGTGCGACTCCATCGCGTAATCCCTCCCCGAATCCACAAGAATCCGTTCGGCCCCAGAATAAGCCACCCCGTGGCATCTGCGTGATTCCCACCACGACATGGTATTTTCGACATGCTAGTCTTAGGGAGTGGCTAACGAAGAAGGGGATGTAACGGTGGAGGCTAATCCCAACGGGATTGGCACAACACATACCCAGATTGGGTCCCGTCGGTTAAGGAGCCCTATCGAATAGATCGGTTTACACGATCACCCGGCTTAGCAGCTTAGGCGGCGAGTATGACTTGTTAGTATCGTAAGAATCGTGCCCTAAGGGTGCCTCTAGGACAACATTATATAGCGAGTGGGTCTAGGTTTACAGTGTCCTGAGTCGGTTCAGTTACAGAGTGCTAAACCAATCCGGCAGGCATTGTCGTGTCCTGTACTCCAAGTCGTCTTGCGTCGTGCAGCATGTCTTCTCCTCAGGGAGCCGGCTTAGGCCTTTCCCTGCCGCCCGGGCCTTCATCTCTACTTATTCGCCCTTAGGTATCTTGGCCGATATCTCTGCTGCTGGGCCACTCTGGACGACTTGATTGAGTCCACGTCGTGTGCCTACCCATTTGGTATCCCCCGACAGTGTAGAATTGGAAACTGGACAGGGTATTTGGCAAACTATTTGTAAAACGAAATATTTCAATGGAAAGTGCATTTCTAGCATCAAACCTAACGATAGAGATTCCCAGTTTTGGTTTGGCCTTATGGAAGTAAAATAATGCTTATCAATTTTGTAAGAAAATTGATGAAAATGAAAAAACTGCCGGATTTTCACTGGGGACATTTCGAATTGTAGAGTATGATACTTTTATGCATAACATTGCATGATATACATATGGACACATGTATGATGTACACGTGGACACCCGGACATATATCCCTGGCTCTGCCCCTCTAACTCGGATGGGAGCTTCTAACTTAGAAGAAACCTTCTGAAAAAGTATATTATTTGGTGATGGGAGATTAAAAATCCACAAAAATGTCCTCCACACCATTTGAGATACAGATTGAGAAGGTTCTGTATAGCACGTAAGTTTCACCAAGGTCTCGAGAAGACTTTTTACCCTCTATTTTGTAATTCATAATAGAAAAAGAAATAAGGAAGACAAGATCTCGCGAACAAAACTTTTCAGGATAATGTGGTCGGACGTGATGTTTCTTGGAGAGATGCATGCATATTTAAGCACATGGAGAAACTGTGAGCCTTCAAGCACGCAACAACTGCTACCAATTACCGACCACCATTGTGCTGAACTGTGGCTTTAGAGTTTTAGAATGCGACTTAAAGTGGTACCTTTTTGTACGTTCCTATTTTGAGAACAAAGGTTTGAACATTTGCAAGTGACACCTCCCTCTCAAGGATTCGTCGACAAGAAAATATGATCGTTTTGGAATCTTGCAGACCTGCAATGTAGTGAGTTCCGGTAAAAAGTTTCAGTCAGAGGGTGGAAAATATTGTTTTCACAGGTCGCTCCTACTGAAGTCGCAGCGGTGGACGCCCTTAATCAGGTTAGTGCGCGTGCTGACATCTTGTGGTGGCGATCTGCTATGCTACAGGCATTGGCGAGTTCAGATGATCAAAAATTTGGCTGTGAGTATTCTTGTGGTATAAATTTTCTCTTTTGGATCTGTGCTTGTGAGGTATCCAAACATTGCTGCTTTGATCACGAATATAGTATATCTAAGTATGTAGATTAGTTACTGGAGGAATAAGATAAATCAATGAACGATCCTTATATTTTGTAGGAAGTACAGTACAACTTTCAGAGGGCGGCTTCTGATGTTGTCCTTACGGATTGCAGCTGGTTCGTCAAATTCATATAATATTTTTTGTGCTAAACACATATGAGATCATTATTTTCATTAGCTCCATGATGTACATCTACATTGTTTTTCATGAAGGGATCTTCCTGTCTTATCTCACAATTTACACAGGGTACGGACACAGGACACTCCATGCGTAAAAACTAGAAAGGAGTATCACCGTGTCCCGGTCTACAAAAATACTACACACCTCTTGCCCTACTTGCTAGGCAAGCGTGGAGGATCTTACAGAACCCGGAAACTTTGAGTGCATCAATTCTAAAGGCAGTGTACTTCCCCGAGGGTACTTTTCTCGCAGCAAATGTGGGCTCTCATGCTTCACAGATATGGCGATCTATAGTAGAAGGGAAGGAAGTTTTAAAGCAAGGGCTAATACGGAGGATTGGTTTGGGTGCTCACACACATGCGTGGAATGACAATTGGCTCCCGAGAGACCATACGATGAGGCCTATCGCGTGCATCAAGAGCGATCCTCCGGTTTCAGTTTCTGACTTTATTGATGAGACAACGGCTGCTTGGAATTTGAACAAGCTTCGTGAGTTTTTCTTGCCCATGGATGTAGAGGTTATCCAATCCATCCCAATTGGAACTGCGAGATTCGACGACTCCTGGGCATGGCATTTTGAACGTACAGGGATATTTTATGCTCACAAATTGCAAACAGCGACGCGAAGCGTGGCTAGAAGGCACAGCATCGGGATCCAATCAGAGGCGTGAAGAGAAGGATTGGACGACACTCTGGAAGATTCAAGTGCCGTCCAAGATTAAGATGTTTTTGTGGCGTTTGGCCAAGCACTCCATCCCAACTGGAGACGTCCGTTTCCATCGGAACATGGCACTGATGACGTGAAACACACGTTCGTTGGGAGACGCCAAGAGGAAGGTATGAAGCAGTGCAGCAGCAAGTTTTCCCTCAGTATGAAACCAAGGTTTATCGAACCAGTAGGAGCAGTAGCACTTCAGAAGGTTGTTGGCGGCGCCGTTACTCGATCACCAACGTTGAACCTGCACACAACACAATCAAACTACTTTACCCCAACGAAACAGTGAGGTTGTCAATCTCACCGGCTTGCTGAAAATAAATGATTAAACGTATGGTGTGGAAAACAATATTTAATTGCAGAAAGTAAAAGAGAACAATGATTGCAGTTGGTGGTTTTATCAGTGTAAAATAATGGACCGGGGTCCACAGTTCACTAGTGGTGTCTCTCCATAAAGATAAACGACATGTTGGGTAAACAAATTACAGCTGGGCAATTGATAAAATATTGAGCGCATGACAATGCATACATATATGACAAGATGGCTACCATGATATTTAATTGGGCATTACGACAAAATACATAGACCGTTATCCAACCGCATCTATGACTAATAATCCACCTTTAGGTTGACTTCCGTGTTCCCCGTCGGTATTAAGTTGCAAGCAACGGATAATCGCATTAAGCAATGTGCATAAAGTAAACAAGTACATATGACCGTGGACATAGCATTGTTATGTTACCCCTAGTAGCAATAGCACATCCACAAACTTAGGCGTTGCTGTCACTCGCCCAGATTACTGGAGACTGAACCTACTATCTAGTAACTGAAAGCATGCAAGATCATAAATAACATGTATCATAGATTAATAATCAATTTGATCATAGTATTCAATATTCATCGGATCACAGCAAACACAACATGTAGCATTACAATAAAATGATCTTGATCATGTTAGGCAGCTCACAAGATCTAAACATGATGGCACAAAGTGGAGAGACAACCATCTAGCTACTGCTATGTACCCGTAGTCTAAGGATGAACTACTCACGCATCACTCCAGAGGCAGACATGGTGATGTAGAGCCCTCCGGTGATGATTCCCCTCTCCGGCAGGGTGCCGGGAAGAGGTTCTGGACCCTCCCGAGCTAGGGTTGACGACAGCGGCGCCTCTGGAACTTTTCATGGAATATGACTTGGGTGTTTAGGGTTTTCGCATCGGGGGGAATAAGTAGGCGAAAGGGCGGCGGCTGGAGAGCCCCGTGGGGCCCACACGCACCTAGGGCGCGGGCCCACCCTTGGCCGCGCCCAGGGGGCCACTAGTGGGAAATACCCTATCAGTGGCGCACCTTTTTGACATTCTGTGGCTTACCCCCAGAATTGCTGGGTGCGCCACATAATTGTCGCCACTAATTTTTTTTCTGTGGCGCACCCCCACCGTGCGCCACAGAAATGCCCAGAATTTTTGTGGCGCACTACCTAACCATGCGCCACAGAATGTCTACGTCAGTTAAAAAAACAGCTATCCACCGCAGTACCACAGTACCACAGCGGCGCAGCTCTCGGAGGGCTTCTTCCTTCCGCGCGCGGCGGCGAAGGCGACGACGAGCGCACCCGCGGGGATCAGGTGGCGACCATGGCCACCATGGCCATGCCCCAGAAGAAGAAGGGTGGCGGACATCGGCGCGGGACGGGGAGGAGGGGGAGATGGGCACGATGTCGTCCTTGCCGTAGAGCGCGTGCATGGCGATGGCGCGGAGGCGGACGAGCTCGAGGACCCCCGCAGCGAGCATGGCGAACATGGAGACGACGTCGAGCCAGAAGAGGACCCGCGGGAGGAGGTTGGAGTGGACGCCGTAGGTGAGCGCCGACGGGAAGAGCGCGAAGAGGCGGGCGGCCTCGGCACGCTTGAGGCCGAGCGCGCGGAGCGCGGTGAACTTGGGGAGAGCGTGGCGTCCACGTCGCTGAGGAGACGCCCGGGCTTGCGGGACACGATGGCGCGAACCTGCGCCTCGCCGAGGCCGTGCGAGCGGAGGAAGTCGAGCACGGCGTCCGGCCGGTCCGTGGAGGCGAGGTGCGAGCACCGCAGGGCGGCCTTGGCGGCCGCCGCCGGCGGGAGGCCGCAGGTGGAGACGAGGGTGGAGGAAAAGCGGAGGTGGCCGAGGAAGTAGGACCGCGGCGGAGCTGCAGCTGGGTGAAGCCGCGCGGCCGGCCGCTGATGGAGCGCACGGCAGGGACGAGGAGGCGCGAGAGAGAGAGAGCGAGGGGATGGAAAGAGAGAGAAAGGGGATCGCGCATGGAGGCTGAACTCGTGGAAATTAGACTCGATCGTGGTGGGTGGTGTACTTTTTTTTTTGGGTGTGAGTTGACCAGACGTGAGAGGAGAGAAACAGATCTAGATCCAGATTTGTAATATGAATTCTGTGGCGCACGACACTCGGTGCGCCACAGAAATGCAGATTTCTGTGGCGCACGTGCTGGATGCGCCACAGAAAGCAGAATTTCTGTGGAGCACGGGGCTAGGTGCGCCACAGAAATCAGCATTTCTGTGGCGCACGGGACTGGTGCGCCACAGAAATGCAGATTTCTGTGGCGCAAGGGCAGGGTGCGCCATAGAAAGCCATATTTCTGTGGCGCATTTTGTTTTCGTGCGCCACAGAATTCCAACTTTCTGTGGCGCATGTAAAACAATGCGCCACAGAAATTATTTCTGTGGCGTACCGATTAGGGGTGCGCCACAGAATGCTAACCCACCTATAACCATTTTCCTAGTGGTGGGCGTGTGGAGCCTCCCTGGCTCTCCTCCGTCTCCCCTTTGGACTCCATGTGTGTCTCGATAAAATAGGTGCCTGCGTAAATTTTCGTCCAATTCCGAGAATATTTCCAGACTAGCTTTTCTGGAATACAAAAACAGCAGAAAACAAGAACTGGCACTGTGGCATCTTGTTAATAGGTTAGTCCCAAAAAATGTATAAAAGTGACATAAAGTGGATGCAAAACATGTAACAATAGGTATAATATCAACATGGAACATCAAAAATTATAGATACGTTGGAGACGTATCAGGCACCTGATGCTGCATGTTCGATCTATGGTATGCCTGACTCTTGGCGTCATTCTTTACTTGAGTGCAATATGAGTGCAAGTGTATGGGCTCTGGTTCCGGAGTCTATTACGGAGCACATGAACCATGTTGGGGAGAATGAGGCAAAGCAGTGGTTATTTACTCTAATTGGATCGCTAGACCATGATGAGTTGACAGTGTGTCTGATACGTCTCAAACGTATCTATAATTTTTGATGTTCCATATTGATATTATACCAATTGCTACATGTTTTGCATCCACTTTATATCATTTTTATACATTTTTTGGGACTAACCTATTAACAAGATGCCACAGTGACAGTTCCTGTTTTCTGCTGTTTTTGTATTCCAGAAAAGCTACTCTGGAAATATTCTCGGAATTGGACGAAAATTTACAGAGGTCCCTATTTCATCGACACACACACGGAGTCCAAAGGGGAGACGGAGGAGAGCCACCAGGTGGCCACACGCACCCTCGGCGTGGCCAAGGGTGGGGCCGCGCCCTAGGGTGGTGTGGGCCCCTCGGGGGTCTCCAGCTGCCGCCCTTTCGCCTACTTATTCCCCCCCGGTGCAAAAACCCGAGTCATATTCCACGAAAAGTTCCAGAGGCGCCGCCGTCGTCAACCCTAGCTCGGGAGGGTCCATAACCTCTTCCCGGCACCCTGCCGGAGAGGGGAATCATCACCGGAGGGCTCTACATCACCATGCCCGTCTCCGGAGTGATGCGTGAGTAGTTCATCCTTGGACTACGGGTCCATAGCAGTAGCTAGATGGTTGTATCTCCACTTTGTGCCATCATGTTTAGATCTTGTGAGCTGCCTAACATGATCAAGATCATCTTATTGTAATGCTACATGCTGTGTTTGCTGGGATCCGATGAATATTGAATACTATGATCAAGTTGATTATTAATTTATGATACATGTTATTTATGATCTTGCATGCTTTCCGTTACTAGTAGATGCTTTGGCCAAGTAGATGCTTGTAACTCCAAGAGGGAGTATTTATGCTAGATAGTGGGTTCAGTCTCCAGTAATCTGGGCGAGTGACAGCAACGCCTAAGGTTGTGGATGTGCTGTTGCTACTAGGGGTAACATAACAAAGCTATGTCCACGGTCATATGTACTTGTTTACTTTATGCACATTGCTTAATGCGATTATCCGTTGCTTGCAACTTAATACCGATGGGGAACACGGAAGTCAACCTGAAGGTGGATTATTAGTCATAGATGCGGTTGGATAACGGTCTATGTATTTTGTCGTAATGCCCAATTAAATATCATGGTAGCCATCTTGTCATATATTTATGCATTGTCATGCACTCAATATTTTGTCAATTGCCCAGCTGTAATTTGTTTACCCAACATGTCGTTTATTTTTATGGAGAGACAACACTAGTGAACTGTGGACCCCGGTCCATTCTTTCACATTGATAAAACCACCAACTGCAATCATTGTTCTCTTTTACTTTCTGCAATTAAACACTGTTTTCCACACCATACGTTTAACCCTTTGTTTTCAGCAAGCCGGGGAGATTGACAACCTTCCTGTTTTGTTGGGGCAAAGTAGTTTGATTGTGTTGTGTGCAGGTTCCACGTCAGCGCCGGATTCCCTGGTGTTGCGCCGCATCACATTCCGCCACTGACAACCTTCTAAAGTGCTACTGCTCCTACTGGTTCGATAACCTTGGTTTCATTCTGAGGAAAACTTACTGCTGCACTGCTTCATACCTTCCTCTTTGGGTCTCCCGACGAACGTGTGTTGCGCGTCATCAAGCAGCAAGACTTTTTCTGGCGCCGTTGCCGGGAAGTCAGCAGACTTCTGCAAGGGGAGTCTCACGCTTCCAATCTCTTTACTTTGTTTTTGTCTTGCTTAGTTTATTTTATTTTACCTTGTTTGCTTTTAATTATCAAAAACACAAAAAAATTAGTTACTTGCATTTAGTTTATTTTCGGCTTAGTTTCTGTTATTTCATCATGCTTCTCCCTAAGTATACTTTAAAAGACATATTTGTGGGTAATGGGTCTATCATTGGAAGAGATAACATTGAGGAATTCTTTAGTCACGTTAGTAGACTTAAAGATTTTGAAGATAGATCCTTGGTAGAACTTGCTCGAACTATGAAATTGCTACAGCTTCTCTATTTCACATGTTGGAAGCTAGGTTTGTCAATCTTAATCCTATGATGCAGCACATGTTTCTTAAACTTCATGATATGGAAGAAGGTGAAAAGAAAGATTTTGTTTTAGAAACCCTACTTAAAGAATTTGGTGAGGTTGCTAGGGAAGCTAGAAAAGTTTTTATTCGATATAAGATGCTTGGGTATTGTATTGATGTTGTTAATACACTTGAAAAACTTGAAAAAGATAGGCTTAAGTACTAAGTAAGCCAATTATGAGGGGGAAGTTAAGATACCAATATTTTAAGCTTATAGGAATGCATGAAGCACTAGAAAAGAATTTTGATTGGATTGTTCCTGAAAACCCATTTGATGAAGATAGTGTGCCTGAAGGTATTGAAAGGGGGGATTCCGAAACATATATAGATAAGATACAATGCATTATTGAGAAAACTTCTGACCTCTCTTTGGATGCTTCTACACTTGGTAATACTTGATGCATGCTTTGTGCCTAGCTAAAAGGCGTTAAAGAAAACGCTTATGGGAGGCAACCCATTATTTTTATTTCTGCAATTTTTCTTTTATTGAGTCAAGGAGGTTGTTTACTTCTGTAGCAACTCCTTTGTATCTTTACTTTTTCGCATTGTTGTGCCAAAGTAGTCTCTAATGATAAGATGATGCTAAATTTTGATTGCTGCGCAGAAACAGATTTCTGCTGTTCACTGTATTAATTCCTAAAATACCAGAATGTGAATTAAATCTGAAATTTTTGTGCGTAATTTTATGTATGTGTGCATCTTTTGTTAGTTCAAAGTTTTTCGATCTGAGCATCGTAAGTGCCTCGAAAAAATTCGTCTTTGCGGACTGTTCTGTTTTAGACAGATTATGTCTTTTATTTTGCATTCTCTCTTTTACTAGTGTTGAGTGAAATTTTTTTTGGGTGGAAGAGCTTCACATAACATCAGTGGCAGTAGCTAATGTTTAAAGTAACGGTCATATTGCGTCCTTATAGAACATGTGAGTTTTTGATTATGCACTAACCCTCTAATGAGATTTACTTTGAGTTTGGTGTGACGGAAGTTTTCAAGGGTCAAGAGAGAAGAGTGATATAATAGGATCAAGAAGAGTGAAGAGCTTAAGCTTGGGGAGGCTCCCATGGATCTCCCCAGCATATTTCAAGAAGACTCAAGCGTCTAAGCTCTCAAAATTATCAGGTCATCTCTAGTGAAACTATATTTTATTCTTTCACATCATATGTGCTGTTCTTGGAGCGTCTGTGTGCTTTTATTTTCAGTATTTTTATTTTTATTTTGTGATCAACTTGATTGGATCCTAGCATTCTTGATTGGGAGAGAGACACGCTCCGCTTTTTCATGAGAATACTCCTATTCTTCACTTATATTTGTTGAGTATTCATATCTAGCGCTGTTCAGCTTTTAGCTCTTGTTTTCATGTATCTCTTGTCAGAGCTATTAGTTCTTTTAAAGAAAGTACTCTCTTGCTTCACTTATACTTGTTTGGAGAGTTATTGAAATAAATTGATTGTGTTTGGTTGGAACAGAAAATGTTGCATGTGGTAAATGGTATAATGGAAAAGACTTGCATATTCTTGTAGATCACTAATTTGGATAATTTGATACTTGTCAATTGTTTTGAGTTAACAAGTAGATCATGATTAAACTTTTGCATCATGTAAGTTAAGCCCATTAGTGAAGAACTACAACAAAGCTTGTTGAAATTTGGTTTGCATGAGTGGTATCTCTAAGGTCTAGATATTTTCTAATAAAAGGGTTTGGTTAACAAGGAAGACGGTGTGAAGTCTTATAATGTTTGCAATATGTTTGTCATATAAAACTTGGTGTACCGGTTGATATTCTTGTTTGCTTACATAACCTTGCTAGCCTAAACTCTGTACTGAGAGGGAATGCTTCTCGTGCATCCAAATCCTTGAGCCAAAATCCATGCCATTTGTGTCCACCATAACTACCTATATGTGGTATTTCCTTGCCACTCCAAGTAAATTTTTCATGTGCTACCTTTAAACTATTCAAAATTTATTACTCCTTTTTGTGTCAATGTTTACTAGCTCATGAGGAAGTAGTGGGTTATTCTTTATTCAACTTGTCAAATAGACTTTACCACCAGACTAGCGGCATATACATCCGCTTATCTATTAATTTTGCAAAAAGAGCTGGCAACGGGGTGCCCAGTCCCAATTAATTACAACTTTAACCGCTTAATTCTCTTCACATTTTGTCAACTGAATACTCAGTGAAACATCTGCATGTGTAAACAAAAGAGAAAAGGGATGATCTGCCTTGCTGGTAGAAATAACGTCCTTCATGGGAGCCGCTCTTAAAAGTCTGTTTGATAGGGAGAATACTGTTTTCATCCGCTGCCATTCGTTGACAATTAACAAACACCTCTCAAAACTTAATTTTTACTCTCTATATGATTTCAAAAACTAAAAAGCTCTAGCACATGATTTAATCCCTGCTTCCCTCTGCGAAGGGCCTTTTTTTACTTTTATGTTGAGTCAGTTTTCCTATTTCTTTCTATCTTCCACAAGCAAACACTAGTGTCAACTTTGGTACAACATTTGTTATATGCTACATATTGGACTTATTATATTGCTTTGTGTTGACAATATCCATGAGATAAATATGTTGAAAGTTGAAGCAAATGCTGAAACTTAAATCTTCCTTTGTGTTGGTTAAATACCTTTTGTTAGAATCTATTGCTTTATGAGTTAACTCTTATGTGAACCTGTGGATGCATTGTCTCCAAAGTACTATTCATGAAAAGTTTAGCTTGTGTGATTTAATTGTTTACTCATTATCTATTTGGAAGCAAACTATAGACCATTGACTTGGATCACTTCATTCATTTACATTTGCCTTACAATACTATATGATCAAGATTATGATGGTAGCATGTCACTTCAAAAATTATATTGTTTTATCGTTTACCTACTCGAGGACGAGTAGGAACTAAGCTTGGGGATGCTGATACGTCTCAAACGTATCTATAATTTTTGATGTTCCATGTTGATATTATACCAATTGCTACATGTTTTGCATCCACTTTATATCATTTTTATACATTTTTTGGGACTAACCTATTAACAAGATGCCATAGTGCCAGTTCCTGTTTTCTGCTGTTTTTGTATTCCAGAAAAGCTACTCTGGAAATATTCTCGGAATTGGACGAAAATTTACGGAGGTCCCTATTTCATCGACACACACACGGAGTCCAAAGGGGAGACGGAGGAGAGCCACCAGGTGGCCACACGCACCCTTGGCGCGGCCAAGGGTGGGGCCGCGCCCTAGGGTGGTGTGGGCCCCTCGGGGGTCTCCAGCCGCCGCCCTTTCGCCTACTTATTCCCCCCGATGCAAAAACCCGAGTCATATTCCACGAAAAGTTCCAGAGGCGCCGCCGTCGTCAACCCTAGCTCGGGAGGGTCCATAACCTCTTCCCGGCACCCTGCCGGAGAGGGGAATCATCACCGGAGGGCTCTACATGACCATGCCGTCTCCGGAGTGATGCGTGAGTAGTTCATCCTTGGACTACGGGTCCATAGCAGTAGCTAGATGGTTGTCTCTCCACTTTGTGCCATCATGTTTAGATCTTGTGAGCTGCCTAACATGATCAAGATCATCTTATTGTAATGCTACATGTTGTGTTTGCTGGGATCCGATGAATATTGAATACTATGATCAAGTTGATTATTAATTTATGATACATGTTATTTATGATCTTGCATGCTTTCCGTTACTAGTAGATGCTTTGGCCAAGTAGATACTTGTAACTCCAAGAGGGAGTATTTATGCTAGATAGTGGGTTCAGTCTCCAGTAATCTGGGCGAGTGACAGCAACGCCTAAGGTTGTGGATGTGCTGGTGCTACTAGGGGTAACATAACAAAGCTATGTCCACGGTCATATGTACTTGTTTACTTTATGCACATTGCTTAATGCGATTATCCGTTGCTTGCAACTTAATACCGACGGGGAACACGGAAGTCAACCTGAAGGTGGATTATTAGTCATAGATGCGGTTGGATAACGGTCTATATATTTTGTCGTAATGCCTAATTAAATATCACTAGTCCGTCAACCCGTGCATCTGCACGGCCTAGCGAATGTTAGAAGAATTGACAACGAAGAGTTAAGCTATTTGATTGTGCATGTAAGTTTGTAGAATTTGAAATATCTTTAGAACATAGATCTTTCTATTTTTAATTAGGTTCACTACTTTGAATCTTGTTTTTCATTGCTAAATAATCATGTATCCATTTTTATTTATAAACATCTGATGTATGCATTTTAAATAAGTTGCAACTATATGTATTATTTTTAATTCTATTGCTTTATAAGAATTACTTATCAAACAATGTTATTACTTACTTGTGAGATTCGTTTATATCAATTGTACCACATTCAGAGGATATGATATGCAGGTTTTCGATTTTTCTAAACGTTTCATAGACTAATTTTAGTGGTTGGAGGGTCCTCAATTTGTTTTATGGAACATGTTACAAAAACATAATTTCATATATGCAAGAACAACGCATGCACATGCTCGCTATTTTTTGTGAGATACATAATTGTTTATAAGGCTTAGAAGTACCCAAACATAAAATTATTATAAGGGAGTAGTTATTGATAGAGAAAAATGTAATTAGATAGTGATATGCTTATGAAATTGTACTATACGAAGAAACATGCAAGTATTCCCCATTGTAAGCACACATTTTCTAAGGTTGCATAGGTTCATTAGCTATTAATTATGGGAGTATGTGCAGTATTTGCTCAGGATGCCTCTGTTTCATAATAAGATAGTTTTGCTTATAACCTTTGAGCACTTTTATTGTGTCATATATTTAGAATGATAGATGGAATTGTATATTTGAACTACCCTAAATGTTTCTTTTAAAATATGATTTATTTATTTTGGCTTATAAGAATATTACAGTAGGCATTAGTTATCAGAGTCTTCATTTATAAAACCATGTCGATGTCCAAAATGTCATTATCTTTTAAACTGGAGTTGATATCTATTATGCAGACATAAAAATTAAGATTATAATTATTTCAGTTATTTTTTATTTTTAGACCACGAATTGATTTAGTATTCGATTAGTAATTAAGGACGTGGGATTAGTTGGATAAGTCTAGATCACATTCTCACTTATATGTTTAGATAGTGGTGGTGTGTTCCGTCATTTGTTTCACTGGAAAAAAATATTGAGCACGGCCATGAAAAATATTAGCCCTTTCTTATCTGATTAATAAAGCATATTAACCTTCTGCTCTATTTTACTATTTAAAACCGAGTTAGACAGCCATGAGATGGGATTATCCACGTTCGTATGCCAACGTAGCTCTAGGCCAAATAATTTAATATCATGATTATACTATAAACTACAAATAAGGATTAATTTGAATCAGATATACTATTAGATAGATCAAAGGATTTATTAATTTTGACAGACCGATCACTAACCAACCTAGAGTTAATTAAGAAATATGAATGCAGAATTATGTGCTAGGTAGAATTCGCATGTTAGGAGGATTCTAGAGTAAGGGTATGTACCAGCCTGATTGAGTTTATAGTCGACCATGCATGATGCATCGGATCAAGAAGAGTAGTTCCGCTCGTGAGGATGCATGATGCATCGGATCAAGAAGAGTAGTTCCGCTCGTGAGGAATTCTGGTGGCATGACTGCAGCTCGATGGCAGGGCTTCATCATTTGGGCGCCAACGGCAGCAGCGCCTGTGTGGCCGTGGTCGCACTCACCGATAGAAGCCAGATGCGATAGAAGGCTAGCTTATTGCGGCGCGGCTCATCCATAGAAACCAAGGGGCGGTCGGCGGCCAGAGATGCAGCAGACACTTGAACTGATTGCGTTTATATACTTGTTCTGTCTGGAAAAAAAAGTCACTAAAATTAATGTATATAACACTAAAATATGTATAGATACATCAAATTTGCGACATCATTTTTCATACCGAGGGAATACATGTTTTGTGGTTGGAAAGACCTTGCATGATACATCTGCGTCGATGCAAAACGTATACTTTTCAGTTGGATTGCATGCAATACAGAAACCATAAAATTAAAATTACATACGACACTGGTTACTACAAAGAGAATTAATTGCTGACTACAATCTACTCAATGCCACCATGATGAGATAAGATCAAGTCGTAAGGAGTGATTTGCAAATTAATCACCGGATCGTGGTGTATACCATGCATGCAATTTAATAATCAAGATTATACCGTGAGTGGATGCAGCAATCAATCAGGAGCCTTGGAGAAGCTGTCGGCCACTCGGCCGGAAGGAGAGTCTCATCATCTCGCTAGATCGATCGTTGTTACGGCCAGGACGCCGCAATCACGGAGTTCAGAAGATGTGCTTCAACAGTTTTCGTTGTTGCCTGCGCCGAACGCACGCGGCGAGAGGTATCTTGTATTTTCGTAAACATCAATTAATTAGAAGATGAGCGTGCACGTATTTTGGATCGAACTCGCGATCGTCTCCACCAGATCGGAATTAAAGAGACGTGCGGGTGCGAGAGGCAAGCCTCCATCTGACGGCTCTAAATCAATTATTGATTGATCCGATGGACATAATTCTCTAAACTTCAGGATTAACGTGGTGCCTCCTACGGTGCCTCCAATTAGTAAATATAAGATAAGATGGTAGCCATCTTGTCATATATTTATGCATTGTCATGCACTCAATATTTTGTCAATTGCCCAGCTGTAATTTGTTTACCCAACATGTCGTTTATTTTTATGGAGAGACACCACTAGTGAACTGTGGACCCCGATCCATTCTTTCACATTGATAAAACCACCAACTGCAATCATTGTTCTCTTTTACTTTCTGCAATTAAACACTGTTTTCCACACCATACGTTTAACCCTTTGTTTTCAGCAAGCCGGGGAGATTGACAACCTTCCTGTTTTGTTGGGGCAAAGTAGTTTGATTGTGTTGTGTGCAGGTTCCACGTCAGCGCCGGATTCCCTGGTGTTGCGCCGCATCACATTTCGCCACTGACAACCTTCTGAAGTGCTACTGCTCCTACTGGTTCGATAACCTTGGTTTCATTCTGAGGGAAAACTTACTGCTGCACTGCTTCATACCTTCCTCTTGGGGTCTCCCGACGAACGTGTGTTGCACGTCATCAAGCAGCTGTGTCTTGTAACCTTATGGGCCATTAATTTGGTCTGCCCATCGCAAGGCGATACACGAAGGGATTTTCCAGAGTCCACTTTCGACCCACTCCTTCGTGGAAGCAATGATACGAGATCTGGAGATTTCTTCAGCTCGGAATGTTACAGTTAAGCCAGTTCAGGTTTCACAGTCTGAATCAAGCTCAAGGGCTGGACCTAGCTGGTTGGCGCCGCCGATGGGAGTGGCCAAAATAAATGTTGACGCTGCGGTGCGCAAGCAAGGCGGAGCAGGAGCGGTTGCTGCTGTTTGTCGGTCGGACTCAGGTCAATACCTGGGAGCCTCTACCATTGTCATTCAAGGATTGAGTGATCCGGCAGTGCTGGAAGCCATCGCGTGCCGGGAGGCTTTAGCGCTAGCTCTGGACTTGCAGCTAACGAGATTTCGAGTAGCATCGGACTGCCTCAAAGTGATCAAGAGCATGGAGGGAGAGTACAGGGGCAAGTTCAGCACTATTCTGCAGGAGATCAAACTGCGAGCTACGGATTTCGCTTCAGTTGAATTTGTTCATGAGCGAAGATCAATGAATAAGGAAGCCCACGGCCTAGCTAGGTCGTCGGCCTATCATTCGTATGGTCGCCACGTTTGGTTGATTAATTCGCCAGACTATTTCTGTATCCCAGCAACTATTATGAATCAATAAAGTGGCGGCGTGTATCCTCAAAAAAAAAGGCAAAAAAAAAAAAGCAAAACACATAGGCAAATCTGCATTACGTGTGGTCTGATTAATAGCTTCCTGGTTTTTTTTTTTTGAACTTTTGAATATTCCTGTTTTCGATTAATAGCTTCTGATTTTTTTTAGAATATTCCTGTTTTTGTTCACACATGTTTTCTGATTTCCTGCACTCGACAAATGCTCGAAGTAGATCTGCACCCTATTTCGCCCTAGTATGGTTCCTTTGGTGCAGTGTCATCCTAAATCTTAGCTAAGTTGCATTCTCATTCTAAATCTTGACTAAGTTGTATGTCGCAACATATAATAACCTTGTTGAACATATGGGCTTTATTAATTTTAAGCTGGTCGACACACTTTTATCCAAAACGTGTTTTCTTATATCCAGTAATAGAAGATTTGTTATATGTTAGGATTCCATTGACATGTACAAAACTGCTTTCGAAAATTGGAATTTGTAGGGTTAATATGTTCAGTGTTTATAATTCGACGGTCATTTAACCGGCTGAGGGGTCAAATCAACGTTTTGACAAAATTTGACGTGTTAAACAAACGTCAAGGCTAAAGGATCAGAGAATCCATGCTTTAGTCAAGCATACGTGGTTTTTATTTTTAACACGATAGGAGCTCTGCCTTTTCATTGATTTAGAAGGAGAAAAACGCCGAAGCCAAAGACAAAGAAAATGCGGCACAGGCCGGAGCACCCATGCATTACATGATGATTAATACCTAACTGCTGGAGCAAATGACCAGGCCCTACGGCACCAACTGTGCAAAATGTTTAGCGCCCGCCTTTAGCCACGCCTGCCCTTCCTCCTTTATCCTAGCAGATAGCTCTCTTGTCATTGAGGTTTTGTTGTTGAAGACTCTGGCATGAATTTCCTTCCAGACCTCTCATCAAACAAGAATGACGATGGAGTGAAGACCCTTGCTTGGCATCCCAGGCATTTAGTGAAATTGGTCCACATTTCTTGGGCAGGAAGAGACGAAGTTGTCGGGGCAAAGAGACAACGACTAAACATACGTGGCTTTCATAGCTTTCAGAAAAAGCACAACGACTAAACAAATGCACAAATTCATGCCATCACTTGGACACCATCATGAAAAGCATCTCCTTAGAGAGAAGAAGGTGAGAACCATCATCAAGATCATACATATTCAAAAGCACATGAAACATGATAGGCGCCTCTTGACAGTTGACACAAGTCATTCGCAAAAAAAAAAAGACACAAGTCACTAAGCCAAAGTGCATCATTATGGTGCTATATACAATGATATTATCTAGTTATGTACACAATAGCAAAGCCAAGCATGTTCATGACTAGGCAGTGCACAAACATAAGAGACTGAGGAAAGCAGACATAATCAAATTGAGCGATCTAGGGTGTGGGCCCACCAGAGGAAGGTTGATCACAACTCACAAGAAGGGTGGAATGTTAAGTCACAAACGGCAAAAGCAAGGCAGACAACATAATTCATCATCCAAAGCTCCTTAATTCCTTTATCCAACGACACGATGCATGGAAAGCCACAAAGGTCATTCTACCACAAGTGAAGCATCAGAATCCCTTAGAACATAACCTTTTGAAGCCTGCCAAAAGAAGCAAAAGCAGGATACATTCCTTGCCTTCCACACTCACACAAAGCCAATCAGTAAAAATGATGATAACAACCTTGCTTAATAAGACCATACCTACACACAGTCTTGAGATTTTATTTATGTTACTATCATCACCATATCATTGGGCGCTTCTAGCTATCGGAGCCCTCCACACCGAGTTTCTTTGCCTCGATCTTGAGGAACTTCAGGTACCTAACAGCTTCTTCCAGGACAGAAGGAGTATCCAGTTGGTCTTGGTCTGCACCAGGGATTATTCCCCTGAGAACAGTGATTATATTTCTAATGCTCTCACGAGTGACACCTCCAGGAGAACAACTGAGGGTGCTACACTTTTCAGAAGAATACCTCATGTTCATAGACTTGAGTGGTGAAGATGAACCAAGTAAACCAGTCTCCAAGGGGCAAGGAGTACGCCCGGTACTCACAACATCATCTTCATCGCTTTCTTCATCTGAGCTCAGCAGCGCATCGATTTCCTGTGTGTCCTCCTTGAAAGACGACAGATCTTCTTCCACGTTGCCATTGCCTTGGCCGGAACTTCCGCAGACAGCTTCATCATGTGAAGAGAAATCATATATGTTTGTTGAGTTGAGCTTGTTCACCAAGGCCGGATGATACATGATGCGCCCTTTGTCCTCATCGCGATCAAATATGATGAAGTTTCTGGGGAATACCTTGGTAGGTTGAAACTCAAATTCAGCATGTGGGGTTTGGAGTTGAGGATTTACCCTGCCTGGAGGGACACCAGTGGCAAGCAAAACAGGAGCCCTGGAGTTGCAGTGACCACCCAAATGTCCATTTGGCATACGGCCATTTGCTTCATCTCCATAAGCCAAGGAGGGGTTACCAGTGAAAGCTATCGGATCCCTCTGCATGGGTCAATGACTGCTTCAGGGCAATGATGCACTTATGTAGGGGCTTCTACCTGTTTTGATGCAGTAGCTACGGACACTGCAACAGAACAATGAGACTTCTAGAATATTTTTGCAGCTCGCAACGATGAGGCTTAATATATATGTACTACTACCACAAGCTGGCCATCATCACGTCTGCACTGGTTTTATTGTTGCAACTTTATGACAAAGGAAACCTACAATAGCATATATGAGAACTCACGGCGTGACCCGTGGTCAGACTACGTGAGAGGCTTAAGCAGTTGACGGAAGTAGCCTGCAAATTAGAAGAAATTGTGAGAATACAAACAACACATGTAACAAATAGACGTAGGAAGATGCGTGAAATTGAACACAAGAATAATTTGCAAATGTACATGTAAACTGAACTCGTCCTACTACAGGTATACATAAAAATCATGAAATGATCTTATCCTAGGTTGATAAAAATTAACCCACCTGGCACACTTGCATCAACTGATAACAAGCATAGATCCTCGCTCATTACTACTGTTCCCACTTCCTTCACAACTCGGAATCTCCTTAGTTCTGTCTTAACATACATTCTCAACCTTTCACACTCAAGGAATCAATAACAGAAAACCACAAAATAGGAAACAAGTCTTCTGTAAATTGTGCAGCCTACCTGCAAGTGCGTACCAAAGTAACTAATGAGGCTGCGTTATACAGTTAAAAAACTATCAAATGACACAAAAACTTCTGAATGTTCAAAGTGGCATACACAATCACACGGAAGAACACGGCAAGATGAACACACTTTCGGCTACTGTAGTTCGTGGAGTACATGGGAATCCACGGCATTCTGCTGCACACTGCTTAATTTTTAATATTCCTGCTACATTGCCGATTTGTTATCAACACTGAGAATTAGTGAGAACAAACAGACAGAGAAGAGGTAGTCCTAGGCTTCTAGCTAGGAATACGAACTCATATAATCAGGCACAATCGAATATAGCACCCCTTGTGTGAACGATTTGTTTGAATGTACACCCAAGATGTGAATTAATTTGAGAAAATTTCTTTCTGAATTTTCGAAAATAATCAATCATAGATTCCCATGCCCTGGATCTAAATTTCCAAACAAATTATATCATGATGTAAAAATCGTCACTCATGATGCAGATATATATATAAATTTGACTTGGGCCCAAAAAACCCAAACCGTTGCGCCGCGCCTCCGCCACCTCCAACCCATCCTTCCCGGGCACCGGCGCGACCTCGCCACCACCCCCGGCCTTACCTATGGCCGCTGGAGCCCCTAATTTAGCCGTCGCCGGTCCCATCGATTCAGAAGCCACCGCCTCCTCCTTCTTGTCCCTCGTCCGCCTCTATCATGTCCTCCCGCAGCACCACCGCCACCCCCTACCTTCACGACGATTGACGGAGGCCCCGATTTATCCGTCGAATGTCTCGTCCATTCGGAAAGCCGCCAGCCCTCCGTCGCTCCTTCCCTTCCTACCCCGGCATGTCGTCAGGCCCGCCGCCACCCCCATCCTTCCACACGGCCGAGGGGGCCCTGATTGAGCCACCGGTCTGGCCAATTGATTTCCGCACCGACGCCTTTTTTGCAGAACGCGAATGTACATCACTTTGGGGCCTATTTTAGGGCAGCTGTTGGAGATGGTCATTTTTTGTGCTACAAATCACCGTTTTGGTGATGTAAATTTTACATCAAGCTGTCTTTCATGCCCTAAAATATGTTAGCTATTGAAGATGTTGTAATGGTGTTGGAGTATATAAATAGAGCGAATATTTTTCGGTAGTTCGCAAAACCAGTTGATTTAAATTTGGGAGGGATTCCGCAGCCAGTTTTTATACTGGTTGAACAGTACACATATTGTTTTGGTGGAACTGACCAAGTATAGATTGATGCATGAATAAATGAGCGTATTTAGTCGATAGAATGCACACATATTTTTAGGCGTGTAATTATATTTGTTTGTTTAGAGGAGAGGACCCGGCAACGCCATTTGGGCGACCCTCACCGGATGGACGATGAGCTGGGCGAGTTCGATCCGCCAACCCCCATGGCGGGAGGATTCAGGAAGGAACCACCTTGTCACAACACCTGAGCGGGGAAAGCGACGGCCGGAGCCGGGGATGGCGGAACACGAGTACCCAACCGCTGATAGAGCCGGGACGCAAACCCTTGGGCCCAGCGAAGGTGCACACAACCCACCGGAGGGGAACACTGCTGATGATAGTCGCTCGCGAGGTGGCCCTTTTCCGACAACACAAGCACACAATCTCATACTCGCATTCCGCCGAGATGTGACATGAGCATATGCAGTTGAAGAAGCATCCCGCCTATCAGGCTGCATGTCTAGCTGGATCTCCGTCGCCAGGAGAACAACCAGGTGCCGACATTGACGCTTGTGCCCCCAACCCAAGTCCAGGGCCTGACACCTCCATGCACCGAAGTAGGAGGATCCACAATGGGGGGGAGGGTGGGGATGCGAGACCACTAAAGTCAAGCGACGACCCGGGGCACCAGTAGCTCAAGAGCAGGCGCCACGCCCTGAGAGGACGACACCCGAGCCGGAGAGGGGGGATTGAGGGAGCAAGTGGAGTCACCCACCTCATAGTACGAATGGATGAGCTCGCGTCCTAGTCATCGAAGTTGTTAGTCCGACGGCTGGACTGCGACGAGGCGGGAGAATGCATGCCTGGGAAGAGGGGAAGGAGAGGAAAGGTGGTCACTGGAGCGGGAGTGGCCCCCGACATGAGATTGGGTGGACGCTGCTACCATAGTGGCAGGCAGCGATGGGAGGGGACACTCTCACCCAGGCGGCGGTGCTGTCATCTTAACATATCAAGATACATAATTTCCGTTTTACCTGATTAAATATATGTACAGATGCTATGCACATTTCTCACACTATATTCGAGCCATATCCGTGACCACTCATAATTGGTACTCACACTGTCCCGAATTAGTTGACCCAAATTTATCTAAATACAGATGTATCTATACGTATTTTAGTGTATAGATACATCTGTTTGAAGACAAGTCTGCATCAACCAATTCGGAACTGAGGATCAACCAATTCGGAACTGAGGGAGTACTATGCTTGTCTGATTCCGACTTCAGCACACATAAGCATGCAGTTTAGGATACTAGAGGAGGAATATTTACATGTACCTGGCGTCACGTTCAGTTTCGCCACTATTGGAGCTGTCAATTTGCAATTAGGTATAGAAAGCAAACGTGTATTCATATTTGTGCTTTTCCTTCGTGTGCTATTGCATATTTGTAACTTTCCCTTCCTCCTTTGTTGGTTCGTGCTTCGCGTGTGGGATGATAAGTTTCACGAGGCATGATGAACTATTTTGTGACATGTAAAATCATAGAGCAAAACCATTTTACTTGTATGGTCTAAAAGAATGTGAGCATATATAGCAAGCGGGAGTAGAGCCCATGTATAAAGTTTTTTTTTTTGCAATTCCCCATGTATAAAGAATTAAAGATGCATCTGATTACAATTATGTCACGATCATTCTCTCTAAAGTTTGATAGGTAAATCGTGTACACACCACTGTTCAAGCACCAGTATATCGGCTCGTATTTCCAGCGGGGCCTGTCGCAAGCGAATCCCCAGGCCTAACCCCGCGATCAGGATAACGAGGTACATGGTGCTCGTCCCGCCAAAACGACGCACTCGACGGACCTGCCGCTAATCCCGTCTCCCATCCCACGAGAAATTCCCGATTGTCCCATTTAGACTAGTCACAATGGGGAGTATCATATACTAGTATCATGCACATGATACTAGTCTATGTTACTACCTCCACAATGGTAGTAACATATTTGTAGTATCATATAATACTACATTTATTAGGTTGTAGACTCATATTGCATTAGAATCCGTTATGTTACGGTATCTACCTATGATACCACTATTACCTCTCTCTTCATTAATTGCAGTGCCATTTCATCTTTTTGCCAACATGGCATGCATGATACTACCTATGATACCCCCATTGTGCCTAGTCTTACGTGATCCCGTTTTACGCCGGCGGATTAGCTAATCTCATCCCACTAATCCCGGACAAAACCCGCTCGCGCGTAAGTTACAGGGCTGGGGCGCGCTATGCATGCGGCAATCGATCAAACCTAGTCCAGCTAGCTGAAATCAACATGCATACTAACCGACGGGACCCGCTGGCCCCATATATTCCGTTTCCTTGGTTCCCACTAATCCCATTAGTCCCGGTTGATCGAATCAATTGGAGACGGGACATCCCAGGTCCGCGCCACTTTTTTTTTTTTTTGCAACCTTGGTTTGTGGGAGGCAGAGCTTTTCCTCTCCGAGAGGGACATGGTGCCAGATTTTTATATCCGTTGGTGACTCCGTGAGTCTCGCCGGCCTTTGGCTGCAAGTTCAGTGCACGAGATTGCTATCACTATCAGCAACAGGAATGCATCATGACTTACGCGTCCCACACAGAGAAAAACGGACCATATGACGCATTTGGGACTCCGTCAGACCTTGCGCATCTTCACCGGCGGTCCCCAAAGTACCCAAAAGCCATTGGGGTGACGGATAGCAAATTTCGCCCCACCAGCACCCCCATCGGTCTGGCCCGACCCAAATGCTGTCCGGCACTCCCGACCAGGCCCCCAACTTTGGAGGCCCTCTCGGGGGTGCCGGACAGTGGCCGGTCAAGCGCCCCGACAACTTAAATTTTATATAACAAAATATTACAAAAGTTGTTTGGGCCACCAGAGAACTGTCTCTTGATGAAACCCAGATAGATGATATCACCCTTACTTGGAGGAGGAAAATGTCTTTCTTACTTCACCCTATACAAAGGAAAAAATAAATGTCTCTTCCAGCTAATATAACGATTTTTTGGCGAATTGATTGAACGTAATTGATAAGGAAAATAAAGTTTAAATTTGGGTAGAAGTTGTGTTTTATTATGAACTATTTGTCGTAGCCGCACTGATTGATTCTGTTCGCGATCCTTCTCCAGAACGAGGACAAATGGAGTGGCATTGGGTACATCCGGCTAGAGTCGGTGACACGGTATTTTTTAAGTCGGGCGTCTCGTTACTTGCTAGTACAATTGAATGTTAAGCCTTTGATTATGTATGTCATTTATTTTTACGTGGCTGATACATGCGCCAGAGGTTGTGTGATTCATAAACTGTACTCGGCAATAAGTTAATAGATTGGGATAGTATACATCAATCGATGAAGAGCCTGATGTTTTGTTTCTCGTTTTCAAAAACAAAAGTTGTAACTTTCTTTATTTGGTGTAATATCACTGCTATAATTTATTGTTCCCTCCGATTCATATTAATCATCGCAAATTTAGGACTCTCTCCATCACAGTTTATAAGGCACACACGTAGTCTAAAAACACACTTTGACCACTAATTTAGTCAATAAATTAATAAATTTTATGTTACATATGATTTATATTTTGTTGACCAGATTTAATGGTCACACTTTTTTCTTAAACTACGTGCGTGCCTTATAAACCGTGATTGTGGGATTAGTATAATAAGGATGCACAAACGGGATCCGTTGTCCCACTTTTTGCGCATTTTGTGCATAGCTAGTACAAAATTTCCAAAATTTTGTACTAGCTATGCACAAAATGCATAAAAAGTGATACTCCCTCTGTCTAATTCCCAAGACATAATCTCAAAAATGATTTGTCCCGTAACCCCTCACCTCATAGGCACTATTGTATTTAATTTCATATCAATTAGTGCTAGTTATCTCCTCACCAATACATTTAAGATTTTAACCCAATCAAATATCATATTGGCCCAAGATATTCGAAAATGGATGGGAGGGAGTATTAAATCTGCACAACTAGGATCTTTATTATCTGTGACATTTAATATGGATTGGAGGGAGTACATTTTGATCTTTTGAGGCACCTCCCTTGGTAAAACAAAATATTATTATTAAAAAAAGATATTACTTCATTTGGATATGAATAAATGACTTCATCTATTTCTTCCCTCTCTATCGATGATGACGATTCTCGCATCCATTAATGGTCTATAACGCCTACCCGCCATATTTAATCCACTTGCTGGCTGCCATACACTCCTCTCTCCATTCTATTTCTACCAACGACACTTTGCTTTGAGAGCGACTGAGAGAGCCAGAGGACGAAGAGCAATGGGAGGCGGCGCCGGTGCCGGCACGGCATTACTCAGCGATGCTTCGCCGTGGACGCTGCTCGCTGGCGCCGTGGCCGTTGCGATGCTGTGGTGCACAGTACAGATGCTGGAGTGGGTCTGGTGGAGCCCGAGGCGAATGGACAGGGTTCTGAGGGCTCAGGGCCTCAGGGGCACCCAGTACCGATTCCTCAAAGGAGACCTCAAGGAGGAGCAGCGGCTCATGGTGGAGGCCTGGTCCAGGCCCGTGCCCATGGATCGGCCACACGACATAGTCCCGCGCGTCTCACCTTTCCTCCACCGTGTCATGGAGGAGCACGGTATGTACCTGCTTTGCATAGATTCGAAGTACAAGAACTATCTTTCATAGTGCTGTCAGTCCCCTAAAAAAAAGTAAAAAATTGTGCTGTCAGAATTACCTACAATCCTTGTAGGATGATTGACTAAATGGCATAAACTGCTAGCTTGAATGCTCCTTCTGATTTTGAAATACTGGTGAACAACTTGTGCTTTTGTTTCGGTGTCCAGGGCAACTGTTCTTATATGTTATCTAAAATGCAGGTAAGGTTTCACTTACATGGTTTGGGCCATACCCAAGGATTGCAATCGGTGATCCTGAGCTGGTTCGAGAAGTTCTGTCAAACAAATTTGGACACTTTAAGAAAACAAAGATAGCCCGCCTTTCGCAGTTACTAGTTGGCGGGCTCGTTGTCCTTGATGGTGAAAAATGGGCCAAACATAGAAGGATTATGAATCCTGCCTTCCATGCTGAAAAGCTAAAGGTATAACCGTATAAGTAGTTTGTGTACAGCAAAGGTATTAGTGGTATTTCCTTATAAGAACTAATTTATATAGTGTGGCACAGTCTGTATTCATGTTTGCAAATGGAAATTCGGAGTGGAGCTCCTAATGTTGTCGATTTGTCTGTATCTTATTTGTAAGATAGGCTCATCTACAATGATAATCATAGCTTAGCCATTTATGCAAAGCTTAAATTAAGAAGAGGAATGTTCACAATGTTAATACATGTTTTATAATTTGAGTAGAAGTTACAAGACAGATCGAATTAACTTAGTACTGAAGATCTATTTTCTTTTTTTGTTAGAAACCAAAATTCTTTACTCTCTGACCATTTTCTCCTCTTGGAATTGACTGTAGCGGATGTTGCCATGCTTCTCTGCATCGTGCAGCGAACTAATTAGCAGATGGGAAAATTCAAACACTCTTTCTGTTGGAGCAATAGAGCTTGATGTTTGGTCGGAGTTCCAAAATTTGTCAGGGGATGTCATTTCAAGAGCTGCATTCGGTGTCAGCAACCAAGAAGGGAAACAATTTTCAAACTTCAAGCGGAGCAAGCAGAACGCCTTGTTCAATCTTTCCGGACTAATTACATCCCAGGCTTCTCGTATGATCCTCATTTTCTGTATTATTTCAGTCCAAATGCAGAAATATATACATTTTTTTTTGATAAAGGGAATTTTATTACTTAAAGAGTTTTAAGCATTACACCCGGCTCTGCACAACTAAGGTGCACACAGCCCAACAAGTTCTAAGGTCTCCAAACAACGATAAAAATAAAAGGCGAATTACATATCATAATGAGAAATTGTAAAAACGCATATGATGGAGGAGGGCATATCCGCAGATCATGTTGCCATCCATGCTGGGAAAACAGCTCCCTTGCCACAGCCTCCAATCGCGAAGTCGCCTCCAAAAATAAGTCCCGATGCTCCACACGCTGTAGGGGCACCCAAGACCGAATCGTAGTTGTGCTCCGGTAGATAACCTGCATGAAGGAAACAACTTTGTCATTAAAAACCTTGTCATTTCTACATAGCCAGAGTGACCAAATAACGGCTATCGCTCCCATCCTAATACGCTGCTTGAACCTAGGATCCACACCATTCAACCAGCTCCCGAAAATATTCGAGACGCTGCGTGGAGGGTATAAGGTAGAGCCTATCTGGATGGCCGACCATATAGAAGAAGCAAACTTGCACTGAAAAAATAAGTGTTGTATAGTCTCGTCATGGTGACAAAAGACACACTTTTTACTTCCATGCCAATTGCGTTTTGCAAGGTTATCCTTGTGAGAATTACACCGCGACGAAGATACCAAGCAAAAACCTTTGTTTTCAGCGGTATCTTCATCTTCCAAATTTTCTTATTATTATCTAGTGGTATATCAGGTTGGACCAAGACTTTGTACATGGAGTCAACCGAGAACTTGCCATTCTTGTTGAGATTCCAATGGAATTTATCCGGTCCTTGCGTCAAGTGGATAGAATCCAGTCGATATAGCAAAGCATTCCAAGATGCTAGCCTAGGACCAAATAGACTTCTTCTGAACGAAACATCCGGTGGAGAAGTTCTCATCACCTTAGCGAGTGTATCGCCTTTGTAACGCACAATATTATACAAAGCGGGATATTGTTCACGGAGAGTAGCTCGACCGAGCCATTTATCCTCCCAGAACCTAATCTCCGATCCATCCTGAATAGAAAAAGACCCATGTGGAAAGAAGAATTTTTTCGTAGCCATTAGCCCAGCCCAAAAGTGTGAGTCCCCAGGTTTCCAAACAACCTGGGAGACCGCTTTCGAGCCCACATACTTTCTTCTTAGGAGGGTTTGCCATATCCCTTCTTCGGAAAGAAGCTTAAATATCCATTTACCAAGTAGGGCTCTGTTCTTGACCTCAAGGTCATGAATACCAAGCCCCCCTTGGTCTCTGGGTCGGCAAACCACACTCCATTTGGCTAGACGATATTTTCTTTTCTCACTATCACCTTGCCAAAAGAATCTCGATCGGAAATAATCCAACCGTTTTAAGACTCCTTTTGGAACTTGGAAAATGATAACATATACAGTACCATGTTAGTTAGCACTGAATTTATGAGTACCAATCGTCCACCCAAGGATAATAGTTTACCTTTCCAACTATTTAATCTAATTTGAAGTCTCTCCTCCACTAATTTCCACTCGACATTTGTTAATCGCCGATAATGAATCGGGATACCCAAATACTTAATTGGAAACTGGCCTTGAGCGCAGCCAAATAAATCAGCATACAAGGATGCATCATTTTGAGCCTCGCCAAAACAGAACAATTCACTCTTATGGAAATTTATCTTAAGACCTGATAATTGCTCAAAAGCTGACAAAATTAGCTTAAGATTCCGAGCTTTCTCAATGTCATGTTCCATAAAGAGGATTGTGTCGTCAGCATATTGAAGGATGGATAATCCACCATCAACAAGATGTGGGATGACACCTTCAATTTGACCATCAGACTTTGCGCGTTCAATCATGACTGCCAACATATCTGCCACTATATTAAATAATATAGGCGATAATGGGTCACCTTGTCTAAGCCCTTTTTTGGTTTGAAAGTATTTGCCAACGTCATCATTGACTTTAATGGCTACACTTCCACCCGAAACAAAGTTATGTATTAACGCGCGCCACTCATCAGAAAAACCTTTCATTCTGAGGGTCTGCTGAAGGAAAGACCATTTAACCTTATCGTAAGCTTTTTCGAAATCAATTTTCAGAATCACCCCATTCAACTTTTTTGTATGTAGTTCGTGAACCGTTTCATGCAAGATTTACCACCCCATCTAGGATGTTGCGGCCTTTCATAAAAGCGGTTTGGGAAGGACGTACTACATGGTCAGCCACATTGTTTAGTCTTAGAGTCGCGACCTTGGTGAATATCTTAAAGCTAACATTAAGTAAGCAGATAGGTCTGTATTGCTGGATCCTTTCTGCTTCATTAATCTTAGGTAATAAAATTATTTCACCAAAGTTCAGACGAAACAACTCAAGTTGTCCGTCATGAAGACAGCTGAACAATTCCATAAGATCCGACTTGATAACGTCCCAAAAGTTCTGGAAGAACTCTGCCGGGAAACCGTCTGGACCAGGAGCTTTGTTGTGTTCCATTTGGAAAACCGCCTTCCTTACTTCATCCTCCGAATACGGAGCAGTAAGTAGACTATTTTCCTCAACTGAAACCTGGGGGATATCGCTTGTTCTAGACTCATCCATAGAGAAATTTTCTTCCTCTGGTGCCCCGAACAAGCCTTTATAATAATTAGTAATGTACGACTTTAGCTGATCATGCCCCTCAATCGTTCTGTCCTCATCTAAAAGAGAGTAAATACGTTTCTTCCGATGTCTGCCATTTGCAATACTATGGAAGACTGGGCTTTAGAACGTTGATACCATTTCAGCTCCTCTTCACGCAGAAGTTTCGCTATCTGCGCATTTGATTGGCTCTTGAGCTCAATCTCTTGTGCTGATAAAGGGCGAACCTCTGCTAACGCTTCAAGGGCGTCAATAATAGAAGAGAGTCATATTTTTTCTTTTTTAAGTAAGCCTGTTGTATGGCGTGCCCAACCCACAAGGTGTGTGCGAGTAGCACGAATTTTATTGTTCCACCTCTGGATCGGAGTTACACCAGCTACAGGCCTTTCCCATATCCGCTTGACCATGTCCTGGAAGCCATCCGATGCAACCACCCAAGTTCAAACTTGAAGCGGTGGTTACACGGTGGTCTCGGAATCCCAGTGGTCAATAAAATGGGAGCATGGTCTGACAAACCTTCAATACGTTCTAGAGCCCGCACCGAAACCATTGGAAACCTTGATTCCCAATCAGTATTCATCAGTACACGGTCTAGTTTCTCGTACGTAGGTTCTGGGAGGCTATTTGCCCATGTAAACTGCCTCCCGATCATTGACACCTCTTTCAAGTCCAAGCTTTCGATTACCGCATTGAACAAGAGGGGCCAACGATCGTCAAACCGACCTCTGCTTTTTTCGAAAGGAAAACGAAGCAAGTTAAAGTCCCCCCCAATAATGAATGGGTGCGGATTATCCTTAGCTAAGTTTACCATCTCTCGAAGAAAAGCGGTTTTGGATTCCTCTTGAGCAGGCCCATACACAGTGACAAGACTCCAAATGAAATTATCAGCTTTATTCCGGATGTGCATTTTAATATGAAAATCACCATCCGAAACAGCCAACACATCCATGGTATCAGTCTTTACACCTAGTAGGATGCCGCCAGAGCGACCATGAGGGGGACGAGAATACCACTCAAAATCAATACCGCCAGATAGGCGATTCAATTGACTTTGCGAGAACTCCCGTCTACCCGTCTCTGAAATAGCTAAGAAATCCAAATTATGATCCCGGACAGAATGAGCAAAGTGCAAGTATTTAGCCAAGTCACCAAGACCTCTGCTATTTGCAAATAAGCCATTCATTGGGAAACTATTTTTGATTTGGAAACCTTAGACCGTTTCGAAGACCTTTTGTTAGAGTTAGATTTAGATTTTCGTCCGGATGATTTTAACTCATACAATGAGCTCAACCCGTCGTCATCCAATCCTATCTCCGACACCTCACCAATTAGATGAGAAATAAGCTGACCATCTGATGTGGCATTCACTTCTTCTTCATCCAAATAGGTGGCGGTCAACTTGGTCGAAGCTTTAGGAATTACCGTAGAACGGTCAAATTCCATATGCCTCAAGACTCTAGTTGACACATTAATTTGATTCTGAGTGCTACCAAGTTTAATACCTACACTATTTAACTTAGCCGAAATCGACGGAGACGAAAAAGAAAGGAAGGACTTGGATGTCGAATCCATACCATGCGTGTCCAGGTTATGCACCGCTTTACGGCGCATTGCTTTCTTCAGAGAATCCTCGCCCGTCGGGGTAGTACCATCCGCCATCACCCCAAACCTTCCACTCCGGCGTGTAGGAGTGAACTGGGTCATAGCGGACGGTGGCGTGCGTGGCGAGGTAGAGTCGATGACGTCGGCCGCAGGAGGCTCAGCAGAGATAGCCGGGGTCAGTGATGGTGAAGTAGCAACTGACCCGGCCAGCTCAGCACTCCCGGCAGCACCCGTCATTGCCGGAGGGGTTAATGGCGTCGAAGAAACCCCTCCCGCAAAATTCGCCTCCAGCCGAGCAACTAGGGGAGATATAGTTGGAGTAGAATCCCCTCCCAGTTTCGGCCCACCTGTACCAGCCAGAGCCGGCCCGGCAAGCAGCGAGCCGACCAGCCCATCTGGACTGATGGTCACCACCCGCGCAGCGGCCCAGCTGTCGCGTCCTCCGCAGTCGGTAAGGCCGCATGAGCAGCCGCTAGCTCGTGGCGCCCATGGCAGCCGCTGGCACCTGCGGCCCATCCGAAGCACAGCGCAGCGCCGAGGCCCAGCTAGCCTCGCCCACTGCGTCAACAGCCTGCGAGGCCGCGCTAGCAGCTGGCTGCTCCGTGTCGCCCAGCGCGACCGTAGACAGTAGCCGCCCCGCAACATCCTTAGTCGACCCAACAACAGAACCAGCACCCAGAATAGCAGAATCAACATCAGTAACAAACGGAACAGACTCGACTGAAGGAACCACAGACGCTGCACTGATGGGACGCAACAAAGCAGGAGCCTCCTTGCGAATAACCTCAACAATTGCCCTTCCTTGAGTAGTTGTAGGGCTGTGATTATACGGTGTTATCGCCATCACCGGAACACACTCGGCAGCCACAGTTTTGCCATTGTTTGCACCGTCAGCAGAATGAGTAACATCCATCTCCACATTGGTCACCTGCGAGTCCTGTGTGCCGTTCGATCCCAAAGAGGATCCCAAGTCCCTCACGTTTCCTCCAACATCATCATCAGCACCATCCCCTTTGTGCCTCCAGAAAAAAGGAACAAATCTAGGGTCTGGGATAAAATCATGAGGCTCACGACGGAAGTAGAAAGAAAATTCCTTCAGTTTAACCACGCAAGTCACCCCCACATACCGGCCGAACTCACTGTCCACTCGCTTCTCCAGAACCTTGGAATCAATCATGCCGACCTTAAGACGCACAATGCCACGGCTCCTGAGAGTAACAAGATCGACATCCAGAGTAGTCCCAATGAGAGAGCCCACATCCCAAATACCCAAAAAGTGTCGCAGCGTGTAGGGAACTCCCTAAACATGGACCCACACCTGCTCAAGCACCCGCGTGGGAGCAATGTCCTGTGTCTTCCATACCGAGATAGAAGCCTGAGACTGATATGAGGGGATACACAACTGTAGACCATCCACTCGACGAAGGTCCTCGAAAGAGGGAAACCCAATCAGAAAAGCATTCTCTCCATGTGGCAAAGCCTCCCAAGTCCACGAGGCGTTCGAAGCACACATCCTACTTAGCAAGCTCTGGACGGCCTCCGCCGGAACAGTATCCCAGTGATCTTAACCAGAGCTGTAGGGGAACTCGCCGGTGCCAAGTGAGCCTTGTACACGCTGTCAGGCAACTGCGGAAAGGCGGTCTCATCTGTACCATCACCTGACGTGAAAGCAGTAGGCTTCGGCAGCTTAAGTGTCGGACATCTCATCGTTGGGTGAGCAGAGTTATCACACACAAGACAGTAGTGCTGAACCGGGCAATCAACAGTAGCATGAGAATCTACGGAGCACTTCCAACACTTAGTTGATTTCTTGGCCTTGCCACTAGCCGCAGCCTTATCCCCCACGGAAACAATAGTGTCAGACTCCGAACCCTGCGGCAAAGTCCCCTGTGTCTCCACCGTGGGAGGAGGAATAGGAGCAAGGGAGTTCTGTCCCTGGTACATCGGTGGCTGAACGAAGGCCGCCGGCATAGTGGGTTTATGTGTTCCGGAATGCTTCTTATCTGTATCATTGTTATGCCTATTTTCTTTCTTGAACATACCTCTTGCCAATTTGTGCACATTCTCTATTCCAAAGCAGATATCTCTATCCATTTTGATTCCGAGAGCTAACATATATACTTTGTTCTTTAGTCTATTGCCAACAGAAAACAACAGAAGGATGAAGGCTATAGACATAGAGATAAAAGAGATGCTAAGGGGCATAATAGAGAAGAGACAGAAGTCTATGGAAAAGGGAGGAAGTAACAATGACGATCTGCTTGGCTTGCTACTAGAGGCAAATATGGATTACAGCGACGCCGATGGCAACTCCAGCAAGGGGATGACCATGGAAGATGTAATTGGCGAATGCAAGCTGTTTTACTTCGCAGGAATGGAGACTACCGCCGTACTTCTTACATGGACGGTGGTGGTACTAAGCATGCACCCGGAGTGGCAGGATCGTGCCAGGGAAGAGGTTCTACAAGTCTTTGGGCAAAACAAACCCGATTTGAATGGCCTTAACCGTTTAAAAATTGTGAGTACTTATTACTAGCTTGCCTACAACACGAGTTATACCTTTGCAAAGTTCTTTGGGTTTGATTCTGACAATCTGCGGCTGATTTCGGGCAGGTTACCATGGTGTTCAACGAGGTCCTGCGTCTATACCCGCCGGTGGCGCTCATTAACCGCCGAACATACAAAAAGATAGAGCTCGGAGGCGTAACGTACCCAGGTTTTGGATTTCGGTTTTGATTTTTTACCGGGCCTGACCGAAATGGCCGAATTTCGGTAATTTCGGTGAATTTCGGTCAATCTCGGATGAAATGCAAGAACCGAAATTTAAACTTTGGAACGAAATTTGACGAAAATTTAACTAAATCTTGGATTTTCAAACAAAATTCGACCCAATATGAAATGTTTTAGATATTCGAAAAAAAATCCCCAAAATTTAGGAAGTTTCGTTTGGTAAATTATTGTGCCGGTCCTGGCCGAAATGGCCGAATTTCGGTGAAATTTCGGAAATCTCGGCCGAAATCCAAAACCTTGAACGTACCCTCCGGATGTGATGCTTGCGCTGAACATCATGTCCATCCACCGTGACCCTGGCATCTGGGGGGATGACGCCGGCGAGTTCAACCCGGGGAGGTTTGCAGAGGGCGTGACCAAGGCGTGCAGCGACCCAGGGGCCTTCTTCCCCTTCAGCTGGGGGCCGAGGATCTGCATCGGTCAGAGCTTCGCGTTGCTTGAGGCCAAGGTGGCCATCAGCATGATCCTGCAGCGCTTCGCGTTCGAGCTCTCGCCATCCTACGCTCACGCGCCCTGTACCGTCCTTACGCTGCACCCGCAGCATGGTGTCCCCGTTAGGCTGCACCGGCTCTGAATCGACTGTCAAATCTATTATGGACCTGTCATTTTGATGCCACTGAATGTATATTTTCTGAAAACAGGCTGACAGGATAGTGTTCTTAACAAGTCCTTTTATTCCCTGGTGTAGTGTATCTAGTTGAATCCGGACATAGAGCATGAATGCATAATTTGTGTTTCAGTTCGAAGTATAAAATTTAGAGTTAGATGCAGCTTGAAAAAATATTGCGAACCCAGTTTTTTCTTAAGCATATGGTAGTGGCCTTATCTCAGAGCAGATTTCCTCCGGAGTACCAGTACCACCGGAGTTCTCGTTGCTAAGACGAAAGTACGTAGTACGTACCAAAGGTTCAATTTTATCAGTTTGTGTTTTGGAGTAGCTACAGACATCTACTTATAGATTTATTCTATTTGACATGGCAAAGCAAATATCTGCCGTGCCTTATGAACGGAGTTTCTTTGAATGACAGTTGCAGAAACTGAAGCAGTTCAACTGAAAGTACTATTTATATTCATTCACAGCTTTCAAAAAATAAAACATACAACATGTAAACCTGGTGCTATAATTATTCAGCTCACTTTAAATTACACACAACATGTGAGCAAATTCAGTAAACCACTGGAAGCATGGTCATATCTTCTTAAGCCTAATTGGAGCGCCGTGCTGCGGGTGGAGGGTTATCACGGTGTATGGTGCGTGGGTATAGGATGGCGAGAGCTCGAGCGAGAAGTGTTGTAGGATGGTGCTGAGAGCCATCTTGGCTTCCAGCAACGCGAAGTTCTGGCCGATGCAAATCCGAGGACCCCCTCCAAATGGGAAGAACGCACCGGGATGCTTCGCCGCATTCGAGATACCATCAGCAAACCTCTCTGGGTTGAATTCGCTTGCGTCTTTCCCCCATAAATTAGGATCATGGTGGATAAAGAGAAGGGGCATCATAAGGTTCACCCCTGCAGGATATTTGATGCCCCCAAGCTCCATTGCCTTGTATGTTCTTCTAGTAAGGAAGACTACTGGCGGGTACAACCTAAGAACCTCGTATAGAATCATTGTTACCTGCAAAATATACACAACATAAAGATCATTGCTCCAATCATTCTAAAATGAAAACACAATATATTCCTACTTTGCTCCAACTAAATTCCTCTTAATGACGTAGTCAGAGATTCTAGATTATTTGTCTTCACTCACATGTATATGCAGACATGCAGTACAATATTAATGCTACGGGATTCTCATTTTAATGAAGGAGGCATTGATTTTGCTTTTATTTTAGCCTGCAATCTGTGCAGTAGGCAATAACAGAGACTATATATTTTACACTTACAATTTTCAGGCGACTCAAGTTCTCAAAATCAGGTGTCGTTCTTCCAAAATGGTGCAACACTTCCTCTCTTGCCTGCTCTTGCCAATCTGGGTGCATG
The DNA here is from genome assembly GCA_947311845.1 of Poa pratensis. Classification (NCBI taxonomy): domain Eukaryota; kingdom Viridiplantae; phylum Streptophyta; class Magnoliopsida; order Poales; family Poaceae; genus Poa; species Poa pratensis. The sequence goes on from CAMZMU010000039.1 coordinate 38,588,476, forward strand.
CTTAGCAGAATTAGTGTCCACGTGAGCAAGACTGATGTTGTCTCCATACCTGCAAAGTAAAATAGCTTGCATTCCTCAATTATATCTTCAGTACTCATCCCTAGATCTGCTTTCCCATTGGATTCCCGCATATTTGACTCCAAAAGCAATCCTAGCAAGTCATCGCTGCTAGCTTCACCATTTTTAATAGCTCCGTCTTTTTTTCCAATAATCCCTAGCAGAATTGTACGGATCTCACGATCAATTGCTCTCATCCTTCTGTTGTTTTTTGTAGGTAAGAACCTGCAAATATTCTGATATGTCATGATAGCAATTTTTATATTGTTACTTTTTAGGATTAGCATGGAAAAGGTAAACAAAAATAGTCTGCTTTTTTCTTCAATAAAGCTCTTTCATTTAAGAAAGGGTCTACTATTTTGTTTTGCAATTCCATTGAGCACCTCTAGAAGTTAAAGTGCATGTGCCTAAACTACAGAGTTTTTGTCAAACACCACAGAGCATGTATGCGCTGCACTGCTCCGTTTGCTAGAGGTGATATGAGCTTCTGATATAAAGGTTATAACTACTCTGATGAGAAAAACATGTGTGCTGGCCAATCGCTCGAATGCGCAAGTCGCCTTTTTTTGGGGGGCAAGAAGAGAAGAACATACCAATAGCCTGGGATAAAAAGTGTCTGAAAAGCCTGTATTAGGCGTTCAGCTAGCTCCCCTTGCAGTTGGAATATTTTCATCCCCTCCTGATAATTGCTACCAAATGCTGTTCTCGAAATGACATCTCCGGTAAGATTTTGGAACTCAGGCCAGATGTCAATCTCAGATGATCCTTCGGTGGACATCGATTTCTCCCATCTTGTAATCATTTCTTCACAACAGGTTGAAAAGACTGGCAGCATCCTCTGTGAATGAAACATTTTTACCATTAGTCTATGCAGAGAGTGCACTATCCTGCATTAGACATGCTGTGATTTGGAACGACAAAATAGTGAAACCCACTATAAAATTTGATCGAATAGCTACCTTTATCTTCTCATGGTGAAAAGCAGGATTCAGGATTCTCCGGTGCTTTGCCCATTTCTCACCTTCATGGTTTACAACCCCGTTGGCCAGCAGCTTCCCAAAACGGCTACTCTTTGGTTTTCCATAGTGTCCAAACTTATTGGACAGAATTTCTCTCACTAATTCAGGGTCAGGAATCATCACCCTCGGCGTTGGGCCAAACCAAGTGAATGACGTTTTCCCTGCATTTGTAAATCAAACTTTTTCTTACATTGTAATCAAATTGCAAGTCAGAAATCGTTAGTTCCTCCTCTAAACTACATGACCACAAATATCCCACACATAACATATTGTATTCTTTGCCAAACATGCTATGCATTACAAGTTCAGAGCATAACCCTAGAAAGGGAGAAAAGGTTCAGATAAGTTCAGAATTTGCTGTGAACTGTAAGCCTGACAAGTTCAAGCTGCGCGGACATTTATATTTTGTTGTTTGCTTGTTTCTTGTCCATGTCTTTGTACGCCGTTTTCCCTCGGCACCTTGTATCAACTCGGCCTTTTGAGCCTTATTAATTTAAAGCCGGGCGTAATGCCTTATGTTTAAAAACTGTAAGTCTGCCATCCAAATTAACCTCCAAAACTAATACACCCTCCGATCCAAGACAAGTGTCGCAGTTTTGAACTTAGGTTAGTTCAAAACTGCGAAACTTTATTATGGATATGAGGGAGTACATGTTCCGAACTTATAATTGGATACGGCGCCACGCAAGAACAGGAGAAACTGATGTTGAGCGGCTACCCGTTCTGACGTCCCAAAAATGAGAAGGAAAACAGGAATTTCTGAATTTCTCGGGAGTAAAACAATTACCGTTGTTCTTAATGGCTTCGTCGAACATGGGCAGCACGCGAGGGATGATCTCGTGGGAGCCGAGTGGCAGGGGCTTGGACCGGGCCTCTCTGTTGAGCCGGGCGTTCTCCGGCACGTCGCCGGTGAATAGGCGGTACCGGGTGCCCCTGAGGCCCTGAGCCTGCAGGGCCCGACCCAGCCGCCGCGGGGTCCACCATGCCCACTCGAGAATCCAGGCGGCCAGCCACAGCAGCGCCATGGCTGCCGCCGCGCCGGCTAGGCTCCACGGAGAGGCCTCCCGCAGCATTTGGAGAGCTCGGGTCGCCATCGGGGCGGTGAACCAGAGGAAAGCAGAGCCTTTTTTTTTTTTTTTTGATGCGAGGAAAGCAGAGCCTTGGCTCAGCCGCAAGTTGTTTGTAGAACGGGCTGTGCGTGGAGTTAAATATAGGACGGATGGCCTGCCACGTATGCAGCTTGTCGACTGCTGTTTTTGCTCCAAGATTTTTAGCGTTTTGACTCCATTCACACGTTTATATTTGAGATGTAGTAGTACTTTCAATCAAAAAAGTTGTTGCTCTTTCGGAAAAAAGCCATACACGTGCATCATGTTTATTTTTGTACTACTACCTCCGATCCATATTAGTGGGCACAACTTTGTCTAGATACACATGTATCTAGTCTAAATACTTAACTAGATACATATGAATTTAGACAAAGCTATGCCCACTAATATGGATCGGAGGGAGTACCTTTTTTTTGCGACTTATTTTTGTACTACCTCTGAACCATAAAAAGTGTCGTGAGATTGCAACTCATCACGTACAGCTGATAGATGTAAGCTACGGCACTTATATGGGATCAGAGAGAGTACAAATTTGGTGAGAAAATATGACCCCACGACGACGTGCGTAAAATAACAAAAAATGTGACGCCCGAGCACAATTCACACCACTTTTATATGACATGTGAATCGCTCATTGAAATCATGTTGTAGCATTGAGATTTAAAAGGTGAAGCTAGAGACCACAACTTCATAACACGTTGTTAATATTTTATTAAGCTTATTAGATCCAGTGTACTATATTAATATGCTGATCAATAAATTCTGATGTTTGCTGGATGGTGTATATGGGGGTGTATGTTAAATATACACGATGTTAGCCAAAAAAAACGTCTCCAGCGGAACGTGTATACGGGCGTGCAAGTTTTCCACGTCCATCCACGACGCTACTCGTCGTGGAAGTAAACACGACCACGCCACGCTCGTGGAACGCTACTCCCCTTTTCCCTTTTTTACTTGCTCTTTGATCTACACAAATACACTTCGATTTGAAAAGTTGTGTACACGAAATATGTGCGTATTGATGAGTTGGTTCCATTCCCATACTCGGTTTCAAGTTTCATCGATCATAACTTGCCAATTTCGAACCGATGTTCAGAACTTTTTTGGTCGAATTTTTTCAAATTCGTCACACTCGGTTGAAGATTTGAAAAATCCTTTGACGAACATATTCATCTCGATGTTTCTCACAACTTTCGTGTTGAAACTTTTCCATTTCGGTAGACGTATACGGATTCATCTTGTACTGAACTTTATTTTCCAATCGATATAGTAATATCTAGTTTTAATATATTTGTACTGATTGTTCATGCTTAATAAATTGTGCTGATTTGTACGGAGTAGATGGTAACTGAAATTTGTTGCTAATGCTAATATATTTGCTACTGTAGGAGTGATCTAATTTGTTACTTCCATCGATTTTGTAGATGAAATATTATTAAAATGTAGGAGAGAGAATATAGACGTCCAGATTTACACGTTCCACTGAAAAACTGGGAGGTGTAAAATTTAGCAAGGTGTATATGGAGGTGTATATGGAGATATACACGTCCAAATTTACACCATCCACTAGAGATGCTACAAGGATGGACTAGCATCATAAAACATAATATCGTGTACCATTATGCGAGCAATTCAGGAAATGTCAACTCTGCCCGCCGATCAAATAGTACTCATGAAAATTATTCAACATTGTAGAAAATCTCTTTTATGATATTACTTACATGTTGATTTATTGAAATGAACTAAGAATACAACCAAGGAGAACTTTAGCATAAATTGACCTTGTAATGGCGCTGAGTATCCTAGATATAAGACAGGGAAAATACAATACAATTATCCCACTTAACAACTCTACTTTTAAAAGAATAACTTTTATTTCATCCTCACACACACTTTTATCTGATTAATTAGTCATTCAGTTAACATTTGATGTACAAAGGTAAACAATAACTTTTATTTCATCCTCACACACACTTTTATCCGGTTAAGATTTGATAAAAAAGGTGGATTAAATAATTCTGATTAAATGGTATATTTACCTCTTATACAGCAACTTGTAAAAATTATACAACGTCATTGTCTATTTTTTTAGGTCCAAGCAGGAAACATATTTTTTTCGAATGGGAAGGTCCCCGGCCTCCTCTGTATCTATCAATGCATACATCCATCTTGATTTCTTTATTTAAATTAGGTTCGCAAGAAGGAACATATATATAGAACGACACTATTTTTCCCTTTTGGCGAGCAACATCTCTATATGTCTATATGTATTTTCTAGTACATTCAAGGCTTTACTCTAATCTACATGAGAAAGTGATTGCTTTTGTTGTCAACAAATGAGACACTGTATTTGTGTAACATGATCAGCTGAAGTGGCATTTTGATCATTGACTTAGAGAAATTTCTTAATTGATTACTATCAACTAAAGCAGTAAAGCCTAATTATAACTTCCTATCAAAGGATTTTAGATGGTACTGCAAATGTGAACTGTAATATAATTTGTATGATACTTTAGTTGTTATACACGATCTAGGAGTAGATGATGACCGCGCATGTTTTTTTTTTTTTTTGCGAGGAACCAGAAGATATTACAGGAAGACTATTACAGAAAGCACCCCAAGAAAGATGAAAATTACAGACCAGTCCTTCTGCAACCTAGAGACGCCGGCGAAGAGCAGAACGTGCCGGTGGCGCGCCGCCGCCGCGTCTTCCTTCAAACCTTGGATCGGAAGACGTCCCCTGGCGGACGGGAAGTCGCCGGACCTCGAACTCCGTGGAGCCTCCATCCAGCTCCCGCTGCATCTCCATCGTCTTCCTTGCACATCTCCAGCTCCGGATTCGTCAACCCAGATCCGCCGCCACGCGGGATCCAGGAGGGGGAAGGCGCTCCCAGAAGATCTAGGGATCCCAGGGAACGAAGGGGGCAGGCACAGCACCGCAGAACTCCACCGAGCTCCGCCGCGAGAGGAAGGACGTACCTGCACCAAAAAAGCCGACGGCTCCACCTCCTCCATGGCGCCGCCAGCCCGAAAACACACACACCCTACACTATCTACACCCGTGACGCAGGGATCCCCCGCCCTCCCGCCGCCGGAGCGGCCGACGGAGGACGAGGGATCAGCTGGATCGACGGCGAGGCGGATGATGACCGCGCATGTGTTGGCCACTATGATAGCCTGGGACACTGGGTAACACCAAAATATTTTCTGAGCTTGACAATGACCGATGAGAAGTAATTATATGAGCATTGTATGGGCAGTGCAGAGGATATGTAAATAATTGAGCATTCTAGAAGCCAAAGCCATATGGAGACAATAGAATGGGCAGACAGTGACTATACGCACATCAATGGAGGGACTTGTGATCACGGAGAAACTTGCCGTCCACCACACACGATTTAGCCAATCCGATCGATAGCATCTCTCTTTCCGAATCATTTATTAGTTGTCTCCTAAACATAAAATCGATGATGACCGCGTCAACTATGACAGCGAGTCGATCGCTCTCGCATGCTCAGATTTCTTTCTTAGGGCCCAAGGACACTTTGATGTCATACAGATACAGTCCACTTCTACGTACACTCGTCGATCAATCGATCGATCAATTCTGCAATAATATCGGTAGGTCTTATCATGCAGTCACGCATTACGTCACGGCAAGCGCCGAGCCAAAGGGAAGCTTCACTCTGGCCCGATACTTCTCCCCACTTTGTATATGCCTATGCAAATTGCAAACGCGATGACCGAAGCACTTGCGTAAGAGTTCTTGTCCTGACGCTCTCCTGAATTCCTCCTGATCGCACCTCCTCCCATGACACATTCTTTTATTTTGCAGAGGCATCAACCAAGTACACCACATCAAGGGTTGCTGTCAATTTTTAGCAACTAAATTTGAAGCATCCAAGTTGTGACAAAAGATAGTGCAACTCACGTGGCATCACCAAATTTTGGAGAGTATAATCGTAATGTCTTGGCCTATTTTTAGTAGCTAGCAAACCGATTATATAGACGCTGAAATATGCTGACACATGTGAAAGTGGCAGATATTACAAAGTGGGCCGTCCAGAGACTTTATGGATTGCACACTCGTCCAAGTGCACGGATTTTAAAATGGACGTGACTTTGTGGCTGTCGTAGGTAAGTTTCTACGGCGATTTCTCTCATCTTTTTCGTGTATACAACTACTAATGATAGTAATACACATAACCATGACATAATCAAAGGATTATTTTAATTTCAAATAAGTTTCATCTCTTCAACCGTTAACACGTCCAGATTTCACCGTTGGTTTAATTGTGATGAGACTTTTTAAACCACATACCTTGCTAACTTGTTTCGGTAAAAAATTTCTTGGTATTTTCAGGTTTTTGTCACATATTTGATAGACTATGCACTACTTAGTTGTTCGATAAAAATTATTTGGTTGCAAGTTTTAAAATATCATGGTATTACTTTTTATGGAATGATACAATCTATTACTTGTTGGAAACAATTTAAGGACCGATCTCTTACCATATATGTCATTGTGCTGTCTACAAAACATGTAAAAAGTTACATAGTAATCATGCACAATTATCGTGATAACTCGTTAATGCTAATCTGGCAACCATGGTACCGTAGTCTCAAAACTCGTGTGACTAAAAAATCGGTAGAACGCAACAATATGTGATCTAATTTTAAAGCACTCCTCGAGGAGAATTCACCGGTGTAAATGGGACACTACTAAGATTAACAGTTTAGGACATAAACCATGTGAACTTTTGGATTTAGCTATTAATGCGATCATGTCAGCCTAAGGACTAAGGAGACAGATATCTACATACATGCATGCACTCTCTTTAATTATGAGAAAAATGGCATGCAAATATGTGCAACACGAGGATACTAATTTGCATACGAGTGTGCTAACTAGATATTTGCTTTAATAATTGTAACCTATCTTTATTTTCTTATAAGTCAATTTTTTGACTTCCATTTCATGTTGTATATTTGGTTAACGGGAACGGCTATTATGCAAGCTGTTGTTATATGATGCAAGGGTTAAATGTCCCTCTAACATATGGTGCTTAAACATAAGCCTTTTTAAGATCACAAACATAGCCACGCTATTCAGCGCCGTCCACGTAGTATTTATTTATCGGATTCATGATCTTCTTTGTAGATGCTCAGATGACTTGTCATTAGTACTATGAAAATAGAACATTAGGTATTTTTGCCTAATCAAACATCCATTCTATATAACGAGTACCAATGCTAGCCTACATGGAAAGAATATCGATTGATTTTGCTAACATATTTCAAAATTCACTTTACATGTTCTATTGATGAATCGAACACTAGTTTGTTATCAATCATGATAAAAGGTGTGAAGAAGAGGGCCCTTAGGAAGATGAAATTTCAAGTTGCTTCGATGTAAAATAGAGCCTATGATAAAAAAGTGAAGTTTACTTATGGATATTTTCTTTAAACATATTATTGTAAATTAAAAAATACATTATGAAGAATTTTATAATAAAATTAATTTGGTTGATTTAGTTAGAAATTTTTGTTGGTAGCTTATCAAACATGGAAACATCTAGTTAGTAAAAAAATCTAAAAGTACTTGCATTTGGATCAGAGGCATTAACTCTTAACTACAATGGATTGAGTAGCAGCGGTTACCACCATATTCCCAAGTCTCTTCTATACCCCTTCGTCAAGCAATGCATGTCATATCTAATCTAACCTATTTATAAAAGCAAGAACTTGTTCTTAATATATGACAACGTGGGAACAAGGCGAAGGCGGTGGTTGAGAGGTGGCTTGTGTTTTCCTCGGGTGCATCATGAGAGGGCCGGCAAGACGGTGATAGGAGGGGGGAGGTAGGGCATGTGGCGACGGTGTTGGAGGGAACCCTAGGTGTCTGAGACAATCTAGTAAGGTTCACTGTATATTGCACAATAGTTTTGTAGGTTACGTTCAACAAGAACATCACCACTTAAATAGTTGGACAAAGACTAGAAAAGTTGGGTTCTCATGAGAGCAAATTCCTGCTGGACTTTATTCTCAAAATAAGAAGGTAACTAAATCATATTACACGGCAAAAGCAAAGGTTGTACCATAATATTAGTGATGGATACCACTTATATGAAAATACTACAAAGAGATTGACCGAAGCTTAATTTGAGCACCATGCATTGGACGCATCATCATCACGGTATGTGGCGCATGGGTATACGAGGGCGCAAGCTCAAACTCAAAGTGTTGAAGGATCATGCACAATGCCATCTTCGCCTCAAGCAATGCAAAGTTCTGACCAATACAGATACGTGGCCCCCAACCAAACGGGAAAAATGCACCCAAGTCCTTGGAGGCCTTGGAGATCCCCTCCGCAAACCTATCCGGTCTGAATTGGTGCACGTCGTTTCCCCAGATGTCAGGGTCATGGTGGATGAACAACAGGGGCATCTCGAATATCACGCCAGCTGGGTACGTGATGCCCCCGATCTCAATCTCCTTGTATGTCTTTCGGGTGAGCACTGCAGCTGGTGGGTACAAGCGGAGAACCTCGTAAAGAATCATTGTCACCTGCACAACACATATTAATAAGATATTGCACTTCTATTTAAATGACATGGCAACAAATCAAACAATTTCAGCATGTACTTACGATTTTGAGTCGATTAACACGTCATACTCAAGCTTATGCTTTCCAAATAGGCCAAGAACTTCTTCCCTTGCACGGTCCTGCCACTCCGGGTGCATGCTAAGTACGACCATTGTCCATGTAAGAAGTACTGATGTTGTCTCCATTCCTGCAAAATAGAACAACTTGCACTCCTCCATGACTTCTTCTGTTGACATTCCTAGGATGGATTTACCATTTTCATCTGTGGTTGTCATGTTTGATTGTAGTAGTAAGCCGAGTAAGTCATCTTTCGTGCTTTCTCCTTCCTTCATGGCTTGCATCCTTTTTGAAATTAGTCCTCGTAGAATCTTCTCAATCTCGTTATTAATTTGGTGCATCCTTCGGTTATTTTTGGTAGGGATGGACCTGGAAATGACATGCCCGTCACACTGTCAGTACATATAACACCGGCACTACTCGAGGTGGCGAGGTGCCCTTAGTAAACTAGATCAAAATTATGTAAATTTTATTATTGAATGATTATGGTTCCGTATGTTTCGGTACACACAAATTCCTTTATGGCCATTTTTTATTAAGAAAGCGACTAGTCAAACACCCAAATATTTTAGAGAAACTGAACCTAATGAGATTGACTAATCCAGCCTCAACAATGTCCATGGGATCCTAAGATTACTGATCAAGACTGTAACAAGTTCGAGTAAAAAGAGGAGTGAGTGCCAATGAACTTTAAGTATCGAGTAGTAAGTCACATGTAAAGTTACAGAAAAGTAGTGACTGACATGTAGCCGGGTATGATAACCGTGTGAATGGCTGCCATGAATCTCCCCATCTGCTCGAACTGCAGTTGAGAAATCCTTCTTCCTTCCAGATAACTGCTACCGAATGCGGTTTGCGAGATGACATCTCCGGTGAGGTTCTGGAGCTCTGTACAGGCATCCACCTCCCAGGAGCCGTCAGGACCAAGGGATTGAGCCCATCTGCTAACAAGCTCTTCGCAACACGCAGAAAACGCGGGCAGCATGAGCTGTAAATTAAGCAAGCAGATAACTCGTCACCAGAGATTGTTAATTCAGAATGGTATCAGAAGTAGCTGTAAACCAAATAATGTGGATGTGGAGCAGTTAACAGGTACCTTGAGCTTCTCGACATGGAATGCAGGGTTGAGTATCCTTCTGTGCTTGACCCATTTCTCGCCCTCGTAGTTCCCTACGCCTACGGCGAGGAGCTTGGATAGCGCTGGGAACTTGAGCTTCTCGATGTGGCCAAACTTGTTGGACATCACCTCCTTGACTAGGTTGGGATCGGTGATGGTCACCTTAGGCATCGGGCCGAACCAAGAGATGCATGGCTTGCCGTGCTCCCCGATGGTGTTGTAGAGGAAAGGCATGACGTGGGCGCCGATGTCGTGGCAGAGCAGCGGCAGAGGTCTCGCCCACGCTTCCTTGTTTTGCCGGCCATACTCGTTGACATCGCCGATGAGGAAACGGTACGTCGTGCCGCGGAGACCCTGGGCGCGGAGAGCCCTCTCGATCCGCCTTGGCCGCCACCACAGCTGCTCTAGCAGTCGGGTCACTGGCCACAGAAGCACCAGGCCCAAGAGGCCGCAGATCAGGAAGCTCCATGGCACAGATGCTGGACTCTGCAACGATTCAAGAACCATTTGTCCGCAGACAAGTGGAAGCCAGAAGAAAGGGTAGAAGACAGTGATGTGCACTTGGACTGGATTGGTAATGTTTGGGGTAACAACCTGAATATATGGAAAGTGTCACTAGGCCCAGTGCTCATTTGTTTAAGGTTCTTGCACTACAATTGATGGTGTGTCATGTGGATATGTCGATCCACCATACCACACGGTCAATGCCTCGTTCCAAAGGTACTTGGAAGACAAGAAATTCCGTTTGTGATCTGAGTGGTCTAATTAAAGGGCTGACGATAGCTTCCCACCATGTGGTTGCTGTTTCATGCATGGGTGCTTCGTGCTATTTGTGTCAGCCCAGAACCCCAGACCAGAGTTGATAGGGTAAATAAGTAGTAGCATTAGATGGGTGATAAACAGAAATAGGAACTCCCTTCAGTTATAGGGAGCTTAAAATCCAGACGTTCTGCACCATGTGAGGATCATCATTCAGACAATTCATGCAAATAAACAGAAATAGGAACTCCCTTCTCCAAAATAACAGTGCGAAACACAGGCAGTCCAGCCCACAGAATGACAGAAAGCTCTCTTGTGGGTAAGCTCTCTGATGGGTGATCGTGGCCACGAACACTCTAACCATGGCTCTATCCATGACCAGTCATACATAAAGAATGTACAACGACCATTCGGTGATATATGCATAAAAAGTGTGGTCTCTATTTCCAATAATGGCCACGAACACTAACCATGGCTCTATCCATGACCAGTCATACATAAAGAACGTACAACGACCACTCGGTGATATATGCATAAAATGTGTGGTCTATATTTCCAATAACTAAAATTTTCACACATCCTAAAGCAGTAACATTACAAGCCGTGCATCATTGCGTTGAGATTGGAACCAGTTCCACTAATTGTTAATATTTCATATCCAATAAACACTACTAGGAAACTAGCTATAGGTGGAATCACTTTTTGCGGCGCACCAAATAGCCATGCGCCACAGAAATAATTTCTGTGGCGCATTGTTTTGCATGCGCCACAGAAATTTGGAATTCTGTGGCGCACGGAAACCACATGCGCCACAGAAATGTGGCTTTCTGTGGCGCATGTAGGATGTGCGCCACAGAAACGTGCCTTTCTGTGGCGCACGTACAACATGCGCCACAGAAATGTCTGTGGCGCATGTAGGATGTGCGCCACAGAAATATGCCTTTCTGTGGTGCATTGGGTGGGATGCGCCACAGAAAGGACACATTCTGTGTCGCATGAGGCCATGCGCCACAGAAATCAGCAATTCTGTGGCGCAGCAGGCCCCATGCGTCACCTTTTTTTTAAATCAGATCCCACCCCCTGTGGATTGTCTTTTTAGTTTTGCAAACAAGAAAAGAAAATGATAAAATATTCAAAAAATAAAATCCTTTGAGATGTAGTTAGGTTTTAGTGTCTAGTTGGTATAGAAATTTTAAAATATGAATTTTAACCTTTTTTGCAAAAAACGAAAAAAAAATATTGACATGGTCATAACTTTTGCATACGACGTCGAAAAAATGCGTTTAATATGTCAAAAAAATCGTGAGAAAAAAGAGCTCGATTTGGTTTACCCGGTGAACTTTTCTCAGATCGGGAAATTCCAAAAGAGTAAAAAGTTATTTCAAAAAGAAGATTTTTTTCTACAAAATCAAAAAAATTCAAAAAAATATAAACTATAATTTTTTTGGATTTGTTGAATTTTTGGATTTTTTGAAGTTTTCTGGATTTTTTGAATTTTATTGGGATTTTTTGAATTTTATTGGGATTTTTTGAATTTTTTGAATTTCTTTCGATTTTTTAACTTCCTTTTGAAACTTTTGAAGTTTTTGATTTTTTTAAAGACACATATATACACATACCACACATAAACTACACACATATATACACATACACAAGGGTTAAGAGGGTTGATATGATACTATTATCAATAAGAATTTGAGTAGCATAAGGGTAGCTGATTGAATAGAACTTAGAAGTTAAACGTGCTTGGGTTGGAGCAATATAAGGATGGGTGACCTACTGGACAGTCATCATTAGAGATATGCTTGGAGTGTTAAAAATGTTCAAAAAATTCAAATATTTAGGGTTTTCCAAATTCTTTCATTTTTTGAATTTTTTGAGAATTCAGATCTAGATCTGGCCGCCCTTTTTTTAAAATTCAAAAAAAAAATCTGTGGCGCATGGGGTAGTGGTGGGCCACAGAATTGTGGTTTTCTGTGACGCATCTAGGGTGCGCCACAGAAATATATTTTAGTGGCGAGCTATGTGGGTGCGCCACAGAAAGCCTATTTCCTAGTAGTGAAAGGGAAACAACTCCAAAAGAACGCCATAAGAATTGAAGTACGGCAAGTGAAACACTTCACATACCCACCTGCTAGACTTAAAAGAACACCAAAGAACTGACAACTTAATAACCACCCTATTTGGTCTGTCATTGTTCATGTGACTGCAGATATCTGAATGTAGGCAAGCATAACTAAGACCAGAGTTGATAGGGTATATAAGTAGTAGCATTAGATGGGTGATAAACCGAAATAGCAACTCCCTTCAGTTATAGGGAGCTTAAAATCCAAACGTTGTGCACCATGTCGATCATCATTCAGACAATTCACGCAAAATAAACAGAATAGGAACTCCCTTCTCGAAAATAACAGGACGAAACACAAGCAGTCCAGCCCACAGAATGACAGAAAGCTCTCTTGTGGGTAAGCTCTCTGATGGGTGATCGTGGCCGAACACTCTAACCTGACCAGAGCGCGTATCCCAAACCGTGTGGGAGAACGAATGAGCCACAGCGCCAGACTTATGGGATGCGGACGGAGAAGAAAGGCGCCAGACTTACGGGATGGACGACGGCCGGGCTGTAGCTAGCAGCTATAGCTTACGTATCTGCATTGCTCACCAGAAGAAAGGAAGCACGTATGTATCTGCAAATACCAATTTACGGTATTCTTTCGTTACGACGTCTCTGCGCTGGTCCCTTCCAAGTCTACAGTTTCTAGAAATGAAAGCAACATCCCGGTTTACAGTTACGACGTCTCTGCGCTGGTCTCTGCCAAGTTTCGTCGATGAGAACAACAATTGCAGCTTTTGCTTGCCCTTCGTGTGGCACATCCTTTTCCACAATTCCCATCCGTGACCGCCAAGAAATCCTCTTGGGAAAACGAAACAAGGAAGAGCAGAAAAACATGTGATGCCGAGCAAAGCACCTATCACCGGCCGGCGACACTTCTTGTGCCTATAAAGCATTCCGCTTCCGCGGCAACCGCTCGCTCCACAGTTTGGCAGCCTCTAGAAGAGCAGACAAATCAGTATAGGAAACTACAGTATAATGGAGGTCGACGCAGCAGCAACCACACCGTGGAGCCTGCTCTGTGGCCTCGCTGCGCTGCTCGTCCTCTGGGCGGTCGCGCAGGCGACGGAGAGATGCTGGCTCAGGCCACGGCGGCACAGCCGGGCGCTCCGGGCGCAGGGGCTCGGCGGCACTGTGTACCGCTTTCCAGCCGGGGACCTGGCGGAGAACGCCCGGCTCAACGAGAGGCGCGGTCCAAGCCCATGCTGCCGTGCCACGACATTGTGCCTCGTGTGGCGCCCCACCTCCACAACACTGTCAAAGAACACGGTACGAGAATTGTTCTTGTTGTTTCCCGAAGTGAACGACATGGATGCTAGCTACAGTGTACTGAGGTGTCTATGTTACTATTGCTCTTTATTGGGCAAAAAAAAAAAAGTACCGGTTTATCACAACTTCATAGTTTTTTTTTTTTTTGAGGGGGGACTTCATAGTTAAGTTCTTCCTCTCAATATATCTGACGACGCCACTGAACATTGAACTGCATGTAGGTAACGTTTGCATAACCTGGTTCGGCCCGATCCCCAGGGTGGTTATTGCAGAGCCGAAGTTAGTGAGAGAGATCCTATCAGACAAGTCGGGCCAATTCGAAAAATTCACGAACAAACGGCTGGGAAAACTGATAGCCCTTGGGCTTGCGAGCTACGACGGCGAGAAATGGGCCAGGCACAGGAGGATCCTGAACCCCGCTTTCCATCTCGAAAAGCTCAAGGTACTGTTCTTACTAGCTCATAGCTCAATCAGAGGTACGGTGTGTGCGCGCGCTAACTGAAGCTATTTACAGGGCATGTTGCCGGCTTTCTCGACATGCTGCACCGAGCTTATAAGCAGCTGGGAGAGTAAACTAGCTGGTTCTGATGGATCACATGAAGTAGATATATGGCAGGATTTCCAGAGCCTCACCGGAGACGTGATCTCTCGCACGTCGTTCGGCAGCAGCTTCATGGAAGGACGTAAGATCTTCCAGCTTCAGGCAGAGCAAGCCGAGCGGATCATCAAGGCCTTCCAGTACATGTACATCCCAGGATACTTGTAAGCACACTTCATGTAGCAAATTATAGTTCCACCTTTATTTGCTATATATTGACATAGTGTTTTTCTTTCTAGAATAAGTTATTACCTTGTGATAGTTAAAACAAGTGCGTAGAAGCCACATATGCCCATGAAAAAAAATGAAACTACTGGTCATTTGCAGGTTCTTTCCAACTGAAAACAACCAGAGGATGAAGGAGATCAACCGAGAGATCGAAGGGCTCCTGAGAGGCATCATAGAGAAAAGGGAGCGCGCAATCGAGGACGATGGTCTTAGTGGCAACGACTTGCTTGGCCTCATGTTGCAGTCGAACAAGGACAGTGAGACACCAAGCATGAGGATGAGTACCGAGGATGTGATTGAGGAGTGCAAGCTCTTCTACTTCGCGGGAATGGAGACCACGTCTGTATTACTCACGTGGACGCTGGTGCTGCTAGGCATGCACCCTGAGTGGCAGGATCGGGCGAGGGAGGAAGTCCTGAGCATATTCGGCAAAGATAAGCCCAACTTCGACAGTCTGAGTCGACTGAAAACGGCAAGTGCTTCTCACACTTTCTCAATGTTGCATCAGGAATTGTACTGTAAAGCTCTCAATTAAAACCATTAACTGAAAACTAATTGCTGACCATGCTTTGGATCTCCAATTATTTTGTCTAGGTGACGATGATACTGTATGAGGTGCTCAGGTTATACCCACCAGCAGTCACATTGAACCGGAAAACATCCAAGGAAATGCAGATTGGAGGTGTCGTCTACCCTGCAGGCGTACTTCTTGAGCTGCCAATAATCTTGGTTCACCATAACCCGGATGTATGGGGGAAAGATGTGTTGGAGTTCAAGCCAGAGAGGTTCGCGGAGGGTATTACCAAGGCGACCAAGGACCAGCCGATCTTCTTCCCGTTCGGTTGGGGGCCGAGGATTTGCATCGGTCAGAACTTCGCGATGCTGGAAGCAAAAATGGCGCTAAGCATGATCCTGCAACGTTTCCAATTTCAGCTCTCACCTTCGTATGCCCATGCACCGTACACTGTCATCACACTACATCCTCAACATGGAGCACAAATTATACTGAAGAGTCTCTGATGGTCATCTTGCCTTGCAGTTTGTTGACCTGTCAAGGGGTAGTTAATAGCAGCAAAAAATGTAGCAACATGTGAGATCACTGGGTGTAGTGTATGAATAGAGTAAAATTCTGCTTTTACCCCAGTGTTGTGCATTTGTGACACTTCAGACCCCATTTAGCGAAATAAAATTAGAAATACACCATTTATAAAAAATTGTACACAATTTTACCATTTTAGCATTCTCCGTGGTTTGTTAGAATAAACTAGCATCTTACGCTATGTGGCGCGTCAAAATATGTAAAGATTGGAGGGTATCATCGACAATAATGTTCAGTCTTCTCTTCCCCATTTGTCCTATTCCTCATCGGTGTCCTCATATTTTTGAGAGTCAGTCATCACCCCACACCCTGCACAACCGAAATGCATCAGAAAATCATTATTGAAAGTTTGTAAAATGGGTAATCTAGATGATTTTTCACGATATGGGGTAATTAGTGTCCCAAATGCATAAGAAATCAAACGCAAAAAATATAAGAGAGGCTTAATTTTTACAAGGGCCAACTGCTGACAACTCGACAACTTTTTAAATTTCACCAGTTGATTGAGACCTCAAACACACTAAAAAATGTCGATCTGCTTTCAAAAAATAAAAATAATGTTCACCTAAAGCAAGTATAGTATTTAATTTGTAGAGCTACAAGAGGCCAGTTAAGCTACAATTAAGAAGTGTAGAGATAGTAGAAAGCTGTTATGTCATCTATACATAAGGTTTGTTGCTCCTTTGAGACAAGATATCCCCCAACTAATTTGTTGCCCTTTGGTTGAAGAATTAATCCAGCACTCTATCCCCGGCACAACCAACTCGATATCATGGAAGCTCACAACTGATGGCAAATAAAAATATCATCTATCTTGTACTAAATCTGCGACATTTAACTTAGATCAGAGCGAGTATATAATTTTTATATTTATATTATGGTCAATACACCTAGGTTATGTTATGTATGCACAGAACTGTTCATGTCAACAAATGCCCGGTATCCAAAGCTTTGCAATAGAAGGTGTTTTCCTGAGATGCTGAGCCATCAGATTTCTTGTGCCGAGCTAGAGGCCGATTTCCGTAACTCCGTGTTCTTGAATTAATAAAGCTCCCGATTTCCTATAAGAAAGAACACCGAGAGATCTGAGTGTTCACGTGGAGTGCCTGGGTGTCCATCCCGCTCGTCACCACCCAGCTTGACCAAGCATCATACGGCATGCTTGGTGAGCAATCACAGGAAACAAAAAACAAATACAAACCAGCTTGACCAAGCCGATCGATCCCCGTCGGAATTTCTTCACCACCAAGTTCCTTACGAGCAAGGCAACATGGCCGATGGGTTGACCCAACGCACTCATCTCACACTACTACCTGAAGAAACCATAAACAATGGGCACGATCGATGAAATACGGCAACTCGGCAACACGTCTATATAACCTGAGGATTACCCATCTCCGGTAGAAGTCCACTCCAATCAGATTCTACCAGGTAGCTACTAGCTAGCACACATTTCTTCTCCGATTCCTCCGGAGCTTTTTTGATCAATGGTGGCTCTTGGAGTGACGCTGCTCCAGGTGCCATGGGGCTTCCTGGTGTGCGGCCTCCTGTGCGTGGCGCTCCTGCGGCAGGCCGCCAAGCTACTAGACATGCTGTGGCTGCGGCCGCGGCGGCTCGAGCGGGAGCTCCGCGCGCAGGGCCTCCGCGGCACGTCCTACCGCTTCCCCGTCGGCGACGTCAAGGACTACGTCCGGCTGAGCAAGGAGGCCTGGTCGAGGCCCTTGCCGCTGGGTTGCCATGACATCGCCCCCCATGTCATGCCGTTCCTCTACAACACCGTCCAGGAGCACGGCAAGACATGCTTCTCTTGGTTCGGCCCCGTCCCGAAAGTGACCATCTGCGACCCCGACCTCGCCAAGGACGTCATGTCCAACAAGTTCGGCACTTCGAGAAGACCAAGTTCCCGGCGCTGTCGAAGATGCTGGCAGAAGGCCTCGCCAGCATCGAGGGCGACAAGTGGGCCAAACACAGGCGCATCCTCAACCCTGCTTTCCAGCTAGAGAAAGTCAAGGTAAGCACTATGTTTCTTGTCATATTGGCGTGACGGTTTTGCTAAATCTGAACTGTCTGAAATCTATTATGTTCAACACGCTCCAAGTCGACGCACTGAGCAATCCGACATATATATTCGCGTTAACACTGTAAGAGAAATCAAGATTAGATCAAACGGCTAGCATTATCGACTGAAACATAAGAAAATATGGGTCGACCTAGGTATGGGCTAATAACCAATTGTTTTAGTCGTTTGGTCTTGCTAAGAAACAAATTTATGATCATTTATATAGTTGCCGATTAAGGAGAATTGCTCCCGGTTTCATCCACGAGATAAGAAGCCTACAATTTACAAGGCGACAAGTCAATCTCAAGGGAGCTAGCAAACATATTTTATTTTGGCTCTGAGAGTATACTGAAATGCAATGGACTGTAGAATTGATTGTTCCAATGTGTGACTCTGCAGCGCATGCTTCCAGCATTTTCTACATGCTGTGAAGACCTCGTCAACAGATGGACAGAATCTCTCGGCTCTGACGGTTCATGCCAGCTGGATGTTTGGCCGGAGCTCCAGAACCTCACTGGAGATGTCATTTCTCGCACCGCATTCAGCAGCAACTACCTGGAGGGAAGGAGGGTTTTTCAGCTGCAGTCAGAGCAATCTAAGCGTTTGATGACAAACGTTCGGAAGATTCTCATTCCTGGTTACTTGTTAGTTATTACTACTTAAACTCCATTTGTTTTTCTTTAACAAGTATATCTGCAATGCTCATATTTAATCCTATAAGTATCGTACGTGTACACTCATATGGAATGTTATTTTCCATTTTTCAGGTCCATACTAACCGAAAACAACAAAAAGATGATTCAAAACAACAAGGAGATTGAATCGATTCTACGAGATCTTGTTGGCAAAAGAATTCAAGCAATGAAAGAAGGCGAAAGCACCAAAGATGACTTACTCGGTTTATTGCTAGATTCAAACATGAGACATGTGGATGAGCATGGCCAATCCAGCATAGGGATGTCATTTGAGGATGTCATAGAGGAATGCAAGTTGTTCTACTTTGCAGGAATGGAGACAACATCAGTGCTACTCACATGGACAATGATTGTACTAAGCATGCATCCGGAGTGGCAGGACCGGGCAAGGGAAGAAATCATGGGTCTATTTGGAAAAAACAAACCTGAATACGAAGACCTAAACCGGCTCAAAACAGTAAGGGCTTAATACTGAAAATACCGTAATTTATGTCGCTTCATTCCATGATGTACAATGTTGGCCACCTACATTTTAGATTCAATTTATAACTTCTTGTGTTGTATTTGAATTTGTAGGTGACCATGATCCTCTATGAGGTACTCCGGCTGTACCCACCAGCAATAGTATTCAGTCGGAAAACTTACAAGGAGATGAAGATTGGAGACATCACGTACCCTGCTGGTGTGATGATTGAGCTGCCTGTGATGTTCATCCATCATGATCCTGACATATGGGGTAGTGACGCCCATGAGTTCAACCCCGAGAGGTTCGCGAACGGGGTCTCCAAGGCGTCCAAGAATCCAGGCGCTTTTCTCCCTTTTGGTTGGGGGCCACGTATATGCATCGGTCAAAACTTTGCACTACTAGAGGCTAAGATGGCGATGACCATAATCATTCAGCACTTTGAGTTTGAGCTCGCACCTTCATATACTCATGCGCCACATACCGTGATAACAATGCAACCAATGCACGGCGCACAGATTAATCTTAGAGTTATTTGATCACTGGAAGTCACTTTATTTGTGTTTTGTAGTCATGTATGATTTAGTATGTATTATATTTTTTGTTTCCTCTATGTTTTTTTTATAGATGTAAGGATATGAATAAGCAGTGGTGGTAAAGTGGTCAGGTCTAAAGATTTGCGAGGTTACGTGCATAATATATATTTATGATGTAATAATTGTGAAATTATGCGCTTGCTTGAGCTAGCAATACTTGACATGAATATATTAGTACATTTCTGAAGAAAAAATGCATGCCAAAATAGTTATGGGGTGTATATATATTATGTATTATCGGCATTTCCTTAACTATCCACATGTCCATTAGCTTTTCAATCAACATCTAAAAATCATATTTCCATTCTACTCCATATAGTTTTAATCTAGAACACAACCAATCGAAGTTAGAGAAAGAGAAGTTTCCTAATAAAAATTTGAATATACCAAGCAAAGTTAGAAACAATTATAGGGCAATCTATGGAATCAGGTTGAAAATAAATATATGCAAAGTACAAGTAAAACTGCAGTCAAATCACATATTTATTTGAAGTAGGTTTGAATTAATTAGCACAAAGAGCTTGAGGTGCCTTGGATTTAATTTTCCCCAAATCCCACGCTGGCTAGGATACTAGCGCATGACCTGCCAAATTTGATTCAGGGATCAGAATGCAGCGTAAATTGGAACATGTTACTTAAATACGATGAAAAAATTCATTATTGTAATGTTGACCTACATGCATCCATCTTGAACAAAAGAGATGAGAGAAAATAGAATGAAATGTCAGATCTCCATGGTTTCATTGTCATGTGAATTGACGAACCAATATTTTGATACCCATGATCTAGAGCTTCATATGCCCACATTATGTAACTCACATCATTCCTTGTGAGGTAGTTTAAAACCCATTGAAGGTAACATATGAAGTTTGACACTTTCATATATGGAAATTAACTATCTTGATCCAATTGCAACTTACAAGTTACTGAAAATATCAATCAAAGGTTCATTGTGTATACTCCAGAAACCTGCTAGCTTATCATTGTCTTTCAGAATACAAATGTATTGAGTTGATCTTGTAAAAAAAATGTATTATTACATGTGGAATTCTTTGTGCCGTTATTGATGATCAATAAATTGGATGGCCTTTTTGCAAAAAAAAGGCATGACGAGACTAATCAAATCAGTAAAACTGTTACCATATCATGTAGAAAATATTGATCCCTAATATTTTTGGTGTTGTATTGACTTGCCCCTAGCGAAAGATATATAGTGCCAAAACTTGTAGAGGAAGAAACGTATGACTAGATCTATCTCCAAGTCGTGTACGCATGTATTCTAAGTTTCTAACAGTTTTAGATGCTATTAATTAAAAATCCAGCGATCTTGAACTTTGAGTGGTTACTATGTACCCCTCAACTAAGAGCCGTTCCAACCGAAAAAACAAGTTTATAGCTTGGGAAAATTTGCTACAGGACACCGTTATTTTGTGTCATTTGCCTAAACACACTAAACTTTCACGTCTTTGTTGAGTACCATTATAATTTCGTGGTTATTTGTCGTAACACACTATACGCCCCAAAACGGAAAGGTCAACGTTTTATCTCGTCTAATTAGAAAAACCATTGTATACAATCGAATTAAAAAAATCGTATTCCTTCGTGGTACGATCGGTAAGTTCCACGAAGAGGAAAAAAGGTCAAGGAACCGGAGGCGTTCCGACCCGCCGCCGCACCCCGCTGCAGCGCCGGTGCCACTCTCTGCCCGCACCGCCGCATGAGCTGGGTTGCCAGCGTGTATCTCCGCCCCGCCCTGTTGGCATCCGGCCGGATCCATGGCCCCTGACTCCCTCCCTTCTCCTTGCTGATCAACGTAAGGTTGCAGTTCTTGCTAAAACGTGCAATCTTTGCTGAACCGCCTTTCTGATCAACGGAAGGTTGCAGTTCTTTGCTGCTCGCTCATGGAGGCGCACACGCCGGGCACCAAACATTGTGCTCCCGTGATCCAGCCAACAATAATTACTAATTGGCCCCACAAGAAAAGAATGTTTATGTATTTAAAAATGGTCAATTCACGTGTAAAAATCAGCCTTTCCGTTTTGGGACGTGCGGTGTGTTACAGCAAATGGCCTGAAAATTATAATGGTACTTAACAAAGACGTGAAAGTTTAGTGTGTTTAGGCAAAGGACACAAAATAACGGTGTCCTGTAGCAAATTTTCCCTTATAGCTTTTATAGGGCACTCATAGCCCTTGGTCCATTCTTGTACATGATATAAGGCGGACACGTGATTCCTTGATTTACCAAATAACAATCAAAAATTGTTGTCAAACATATAACACAAGTAGTCGTTGAGATGTGTACTTGATACTTACAACTTTGCAACAAGAAGTGTTGTGTGGATCGTTTCGATGTAGCGCGGCCAGGGCTATGTCCCCTCAAAATTTCGAAAAAGAACAATGGACACGCGGCATAGCAACTAGTCATAGGTGGGAATATCTTTGACCAATCTTTTCCCGATTGGAATTTCTTGTCCTCCAAGCTTTTTACGAACATATCCATTAGTATTTAACTCCAGGAAATCCATAAAACAACGGGATGAAGAGACTAATCCAACCCAGTCGTCATACCTTTATATATTAATCTAAAATGATGCCAAACTAGTCTTACACTCCAAGAAAACTTAATAAAATCCAAAGGAAAGCGACTATTCCTACTCCAGCTCAATGACAGGTTGATTCGGATACCTCTATTTAACATGATGTCAAATACGGTACGGTATTCACAGAGTCAGTCAATGCACACTCAGCCTCAGCTTAATTCCAGTCTCGTCTCCCACATCTCCCGAGAAGAATGGCTTTTGAATTCGCAGCTACTGCCTCAGTGCCATGGAGCTACCTCCTGTACGGTCTCCTGGGCGGTGTGCTCTTGTGGCAGGCAGGCATGCTGCTGGACGGTTGTGGTGGCGGCCTCGGCGTCTGGAGCGAACGCTGCGGGCGCAGGGTGTCGGCGGCACGCCGTACCGCTTCCTCGTCGGGACCTCAAGGACTTTGGCCGGCTTAACGATGAGGCCTGGGAGGCCCTTGCCGCTGCGCTGCCACGACATCGTTCCCCGGGTCACGCCGTTCCTGTTCAACAACGTCCGGGATCATGGCAAGCCGTGCTTCTCTTGGTTCGGACCCGTCGCTAACGTCGCCATCACTGACCCTGAGCTTGTCAAAGAGGTGCTGTCCAACAAGTTCGGCCACTTCGAGAAGCCCCAGTTCCGGCTCTCACCAAGCTGCTTGCCAACGGCCTGACGACCCATGAGGGTGAGAAATGGGTCAAGCACAGAAGGATCCTCAACCCTGCGTTCCATCTTGAGAAGCTCAAGGTCAGAGCAAACAATCGCACACAATTTCACACCATTTTTGTTTCGATGTCGTTTCCCGCATGTGCCGTTTCAGTTTGAAGATTTGTTTATTTGAAATATTTCACGCGTCCTGGAATAGTTTGCCGCTTACTCTAATTAATTATATGACTTATTTGTTATGAATTAATTTGCAGCTGATGCTACCGGCTTTTTTTGTGAGCTGTGGAGAGCTTGTTAGCAGATGGAAGGAGTTACATAGTTCTGACGGTTCGTGTGAGGTGGATGTGTGGCCGGAGCTCCAGAACCTCACTGGAGATGTCATTTCTCGCACCGCCTTCGGTAGCAGCTATCTCGAAGGAAGAAGGATTTTTCAGCTACAGTCCGAGCAAGCTAAGCTCTTCGTTGGTGCAATAAAGAGGATTGTCATTCCGGGTTACTTGTGAGTTGTTATGTGATTCCTCCGCATTTTGTTATCACTTTTGCTATTTTTCAGTAACATGCATGTCTTGAAAAGCTCGATCACCTAATATTCCCACTATTAAGTATTTTCCTTAATGAAAATCTTTCTGCTCTCACGGTTTTGCGTCAACATCATACACACAGTCCACGTAGTAGATCTTTAAAAAGTTTGTAAAATAAAAGAACCTGCGTCCAACATCGCACTAAGTAGATCTTTTGTTGTCTAGTAGGAGCCTCGATCCGTATACTAAGCATCAAAAGCAAAAAGACTCCATCGTTATCAGTTACTGGTTGTTCCCCTTGACCATGTTTTTCTTTGAAGTCTCGTCTCTTTGATGGCCTCCATGAACGCAACATATATATTGGCAGGCCTGATAATTATCTTATGTGTGGACTGCACAAAAATCTCTTATCAAACATAACATCATTGTGATATAACCAACAAACTAGTGCAACTCTATTTAAACTATAAGGGTAAAGATAAGGCAAGAGCCACTTCGCACTAGCATATGCGGGATGTTTACTTGGGGGATTTAGGTTAAATGAAATGTATATGCAATGAAATGTGACATTCAAAGAATAGGTTTTGATAGTTTCAGTCCACGCAAAAACCAACCAAATGTACTTCCTTGTCCACTTTCTCTTCAGCACATTGCTATGCCCAAAATTGCACCGTGTGCAACTGTAGTGAAATGTTAGCAGATTTTAGATTTTTTTACTGTCGCACATGGAGTAATCTGGTGATGAGATAGTTGAATTTTGATTCCAAACATACTAATTGATAGTTGAAAAGTCCCAACAATTGATAAATAAACTGTTTTTTTTCCTTTGGTTACTCTAATTTATTTATGGGAACCGCCTGGCGTTTTGTAGGTCCTTGCCTACCAAGAACAATAGAAAGATGCGCAAAAATAACAGTGAGGTTGAATCAATATTACGAGGTTTAATTGAGAAAAGAATGCAAGCTGTGGAAGAAGGTAAAAGCCCTGGAGACGATCTACTAGGCCTACTACTAGAATCAAATAGGAGGGACATAGAAGAAAACGGACGAACTAGCCAAGGAATGACCATGGAAGATGTCATCGAAGAGTGCAAGCTATTCTACTTGGCAGGAATGGAGACGACATCAGTATTGCTTACGTGGACGATGATCGTACTAAGCATGCATCCGGAGTGGCAAGATCTTGCGAGGGAGGAGGTGCTAGGTTTGTTTGGGAGAAACAAACCTCAATACGAGGGCATTACCCGACTGAAAATCGTAAGTACTACATTTTATTTTGCTTCTCTCAGTGTTCTAATTATGGAAGGCTCTAATCACAGAAAATCCCAATGGAGGTATAAATTTTAGCTTTGTCCTTCCACTAATTCCAGGTGACCATGATCCTTCACGAGGTTCTTCGGTTGTACCCGTCGGCTACCGTGTTTAGCCGAAAAACATACAAGGATATGAATATAGGAGGTGTCAGATACCCTGCAGGCGTGTTCATTGAGGTGCCCGTGTTGTTCATGAACCATGACCCGGATATATGGGGAAGTGATGTGAATGAGTTCAACCCTACAAGATTTGGCCAGGGAATTTCCAAGGCATCCAAGCACCCAGGCGCATTCTTATCATTTGGTTGGGGGCCACGGGTCTGCATTGGCCAGCACTTCGCACTGCTTGAAGCCAAGATGGCGCTGACCATGATCCTTCAGCATTTTGAATTCGAGCTTGCATCATCATATATACATGCACCACACACTGTGATGACGTTGCAGCCGATGCATGGTGCACAAATTAAGCTGAGAGCTATCTGAAAACATGTATACGTTGAAGTTGTCATATGTGTGCCACGGTAAATAATGTTTGTTGTGTAACGTAATGTTTGTATGAGTGGTTTTTTTTTTTGATGTGTTGGTTGGTACGCTTGATATTGTACATGTATGAACGATTGTAGGATCTACAAAAACAATATGAATGTCATTTCGTTCTTCTCGTCCTCTGCGGATATAAATGTGTCACCACCATCCGTGACCCATGCATTCCACTGGAACTCGCTTGCCTTGACTATGCGGTCCTCATCTGGATGTCGCCTTGGCACCGTTTTGAGGTCGGCTTGGAGTCCCTCTGTCCGTCGCTCCTGGTGCAACCACTGTCAACTGACGCTCTACGCTTGCCATTTTCCATCATCACTAGCTAGCTGGCCATCTTTTTACCCGGTCATGTGTGATGGAAAAATAATTTACTCTTTAGTACAAAGTCCTAGTTGTCAATATGAGTCTTGTTGCATTGCAGAAATTATTATTAGTCAAAAATGGGGATTAATTGATATTTTCTTTGTACTTTCTGGTTATTCTATGATGATTGGTGAGAATTGAAAAATTTAGGATAGAGTGACAACACTAAGCACAGATGTCTCCCTGCCAAGGTAGAATATGGAGGCTCTGAAATTCAAGAGAGGCGTTAGAGGCGATCAGGCAGTTTTGGGTGTTGTACGACGGGGACAAATGAGATTGCCATAGGCAAGGATCCCAAGGGGTCTTCTTGAGCGCAGTTGAGCTATCGCTGTCAGCCGCCATCACCTGATCCTTGTCGATAGTGCACGAGCTGATTCACATCTGTCTGCCAAGAGATGGGAGAAACGACAAGCACAAAGGTATGCCTGGTATTTTCCTTCTCATCGCCAGTTTCATCATTAGTTTCAGGGCGGAGAGCCTGCACCGTCGTTCGTCGGTTTTGACAATTCAAGCTGTCGGTGCTGGAACCGTCTGTTTTCTCGGTTGGAGAGGAGATCCATGCCGAGGATTGGATAGTTGTGTGTGCCTTAAAGCTAGTAGAAGGAAGAAGAATATCATATCTCAGTGCTGAAGTATAATAGAGATGAGATTTTGGGGATGAAAATATAATTAATATTTGACTGACTTCTACAAAACATTTTTCGGAAGATAAAATGGACATGTGTGCGACTAGATTGAATAGAGTGTGACCAACTAAATGCAAAAGATAGATAAATGCTATCTAGAATTTTCGAGATGAATGAAATAAGAGAGGTAGTGTTTGACTTGAAGCACAATAAAGCTGCGGGGCCTGATGGTCGGACTGCAAAATTTTGCAAGGATTTTTCGGAGAGTGTCAAGTTTGACCTGAAAGAGCTATTTGATATCTTTCATAAGGGAAAACTGGAGATAGAATGACAAAATCATGGGATTGTTACTTTGGCTAAAATATTCCTGATTTAGTTTTGATTAAGAAGTATATAGGCCAATTTCTTGCTAAATGTGAGCTATAAAATAATGACTACAACATTAGCAAAGAAAAGAAAATCTAGAAATAAGGTTGTGGAATGAGACAAGTTTCATCAAAGATGGATACATGTTGGAGAGGATTGTGCTGTCCAATGAAAGATTTATCATAAAAAAAATATGCGGCCCTTTTCAATTTTGAATAGGCAGGAGACAAAATAAATTAGACTTGTGTACGTATATGAGAGGATGTAAGCTAAAAGATTTGGGAATATGTTCACAAGTTTAGGTAATGAAATATGATCAGGGCAAATGATCAGATTGGCAGATACTTTCAAACGTAGAGAGGAGTCAAGGGATCCGTTATTCCCTTTGATTTTTTTGGAGATGGTTTAGCCCCAATGGTTAAGTGGGCTAAGGAGCATGGGATTAATTATGCATCTTATGGAAGGTTGCCTTCCATTTTTCCATATGCAAAATAAAAAATTGTTTGCCGGAGGATAACCTTCAAATGGCATACAACTTCATGTTCATATTGATTGTTTTGAAATCTAGTTTCTGCAAAAAATTCTAATGAACTACCTTGGCATTCCTATTGATGAAAAAGGATGGAAAATCTCAGTGTAAACCATTGGATATGAAGTTTGCGAAGAAATTGGCGGGATGGAAAGTTGCTATCTTCTAGTGACAGGTTACCTTGGTTAATGTTTGGTTGAGCCACATAGTACTTTATATGTCGTACGAACTTCTTTGAACATCTAAAAATAGAGCTAAAAATGTTGAAATTTATAGGCAAGAGGATGATGTGGTAGGAACTCGATGATAAAAAAAAGGTATCAACGGGTAAATTGCCAACTATCTGTATGCCCAAAAACATGGTGGAGGATTATGTATGCTTGATCTAGAGACAAGGAAAAAACATATTTTGCATAAATGGATAGGTAACTTGGAGAATTCTGAGGGGACATGGAAAGAGATGCATACCTAAAAATACTTTAGTAACAAAGTCCTTTCCATACTTCTGTTGGCATGTGTGTTGTTCTTACTTCCGGCAAAGCCCGATGGGGGTTAACCATAACTTCAAACAATATTTCTAAAAGAAGTGATGAACAATGGCGACAAAATAATGTTTGGGAGGATATCTAGGTGAATTCTTCACCTCTTGCAGTCCGTATTCGCGGATTATACTCCATCATCAATATTAATCTCATAAATGTAAGTAGAGCTAAGGAAGAAGGTTGTGGTTGCTCAGCTTCAAAACAATACTTTGGGAGGGGTAAAGGTTTTTTTCTACGATTGTTATCTTTGCTAAGAATGGTATGACTCAACATCAGCCAAATGGCATGGGCCCTTCACAGCGTGTGGGCCCCACTGGCATGTGCAACATGGAGTTTGACGTTGACCGGAAGAAACTCGAGGGAAGTGTAGATGAATGACGACAGCTTTGAGTGGTCGTAGAGCGACTAGAATTATTGATGTGTTATGTTTAATATACAAGTTCTCGTAGTAACGTTTAGTTTTGGGATGTTTTATGTTTAATAGCAACTTATTGTAGTTATAGAGTTTAACTTTAGCATGTTTTATGTTTACAACTTGTCATATTAGAGTTTCTAAATTACGTGTTTTCTTTGTATATGCTCCCACTGAGGTGGAGGAGAGAGAGATTTTCCTTAATTGTCTGCATGATGTGGACACCTCTCTTATGGAATTTTGGATCATTATGGGGGATTTTAATCTGATACGATCACCTGAGAACAGAAACAGGCCAGGAGGTGAAATCAATAATATGCTACGATTTAATCATATTATCCAGCATCTGGATTTAGAAGAAATTCCCTTGAAAGGCAGAGCTTACACTTGGAGCAACATGCAAGATTCCCCTCTGCTTGAGAAGCTAGATTGGATTTTTACATCACCTAGCTGGACTAGCACCTTTCCTAATACCATGGCCACACTTATGAGCAACCTAAGATCTGATCATGTCCCCATTCTGGTATCTGTTGGCTCTGATTCCCTAAATCTCAGTTGTTTCGGTTTGAGGAATATTGGCTGGAATTTGAGGGCCTGAGTGAAATTGTCAGCTCTGCATGGCAACAGACTGGTTTTATGGCTAATTCTGCTAAGGATATTACTGCTAGGCTTAAATCCCTTAGAAATGGCATTAAAAAATGGAGTAAAAACCTCTCACAGCTGAGCAATATCATCTCCTCATGTAATTATGTGCTGGCTTTGATTGATGGACTTGAGGAGCAAAGGGCTCTGTCCCCGCAGGAGAAGAATTTCAGGAAAATTTTAAAAACCCATGCCACCAAGCTGTTGGAAGCAAAGAGGATTTTCTGGAGGAACCGAGCTAAAATTAAATGGGCTAAACTTGGAGGTGAAAACACCAAATTCTTCCATGCTGTTGCTACTCAGAATTTTCGATGCAACTATATGTCCAGCATTACCACGGATGATGATATTATTCTGCTGGATCATGATATTAAAGCTGCACATATCTGGAGCTCCTTCAAGAACAGAATTGGCATATCTGACAATCCCTCAACCACTCATCTTATTAGTCAGTATATACTGCCTAATTCCCAGATTGACTTTTCGCAGCTGGAAGCACCATTTTCCACACAAGAGATGGATGGTATTGTGAAAAACATGCCTACAGATAAATCACCTGGACCTGATGGTTTCAATGGTGCTTTTCTGAAGAAATTCTGGGAGAATGTCAAAGAGCAGTTTTATCAGCTCTGTTATGATTTCCATGCTGGGAGGATTAATATTGAAAGCATTAATACTGCTTATATCGCACTCATACCCAAGGTGAATTCACCCATTTATGTGAATGATTTCAGGCCTATCTCCCTTGTCAGCCTTCCTCTGAAATTCTTGACCAAGCTTCTAGCTAACAGGCTGCAGCAAGTAATCATGTCACTGGTACATAAGAATCAATATGGCTTTATCAAAACCAGGACCATTCAGGACAGCTTGGGTTGGGCATATGAATACCTCCATCTATGCCACAAATCCAAGAAGGAAATTGTAATTTTCAAGATTGATTTTGAAAAGGCTTTTGATAAGGTGGAATATTCAGCTATCATTGAGACCATGAGGTGTCTTGGGTTTGGGGATAAATGGCTAAGCTGGATTAACTGCATTCTCAGTACTGCCTCTGCTTCTGTTCTGCTTAATGGTGTTCCTGGTAAAAAAATCCACTGCAAAAGGGGGGTTAGACAGGGGGACCCTCTCTCCTCAACTGTATGTTCTTGCCTCTGAACTCTTACAGTACATGGTTAACAAAGCATGGCATGATGGGGACCTTATTTTACCTCTGGATAGCTCATTTGGTCTGGATTTCCCCATTATTCAGTACGCAGATGACACCTTGATTATTTTTGCCAGCTTGTCCTACCTAGTTGCTTGCCATACAGAATATCCTGGCCATTTTCACTGCCATTACTGGACTGAAGGTGAATTTTAATAAATCGTCCCTTGTTCCTATTAATGTGACTGCTGAGAGGTGTGCTGAGTTGGCTGAGATTATTTCCTGTAAACCTAAGGCTCTGCCGTTCACTTACCTGGGCCTACCTATGGCTACCACGAAGCCCAAAATAGAACATTTCATCAGCATCCTTGAAAGGATTGATAGAAGATTGTGTGGTATATCTAATATGCTATCCTATGACGGCAGAATAACAGTTATTAAATCCATCATTATCTCAATTCCATTATTTGCAATGTGCACCATTAAAATGCCTTTGCGTTTCTTGGATCATGTGGAAGGTTCTGCTAGAAGTTTTCTCTGGAGGAAAAAGGATATACAAAAGAGAGGAAATTGCCTTGCCAAATGGGAGCTCATATGCAAACCAAAAAAGGCTGGTGGGATTGGAGTAATTAATCTGAGAACACATAATATTGCCTTACTCATGAAGCACTTATATAAATTCATGAATAGAGGTGATGTGCCGTGGGTGAAATTAATCTAGGAAGCACATTACCAAGGCAATAAATTGCCACAGACACAGGCACCTTGTGGATCTTTCTGGTGGAAGGACATTTTGTCACTTTGGGAGAAATTCATCACTAGTAGGAAAACCCTTATAGGGAGGTTGGCATTCTGTGGCGCACCCTTAATTGGTGCGCCACCGAAATATTTTTTGTGGCGCACCAAGCCCGGTGCGTCACAGAAAGTCACATTTCTGTGGCGCACTAAACCACATGCGCCACAGAAATTAGACATTCTGTGGCGCACCAAGCTTGGTGCGCCACAGAAATGTCACCTTTTTGTGGCGCACCAATCATGGTGCGCCACAGAAAGTCACATTTCTGTGGCGCACATGGCCAGGTGCGCCACAGAAAGTTATCTGGGGCGGGTTCAAATTTGAAAAAAAAATCTGTGGCGCACCTGGTGTGCGCCACAGAATCTTTTTCTTCTTTCAAATCACACCCCCCTGGATCGTCTTTTTAGTCTTGCAGGAAGTAAAAGAAAATAATAAAAATTTCGATAAATAAAATCCTTTGACATGTAGTTAGGTTTGAGTGTCTAGTAGGTATAAATTTTTTGAAATATGAATTTTGACCTTTTCTGCCACAAACAGGAAAAAAACTTGTAACGGCCATAACTTTTGCATACGACGTCAAAATAACGCGTTTTATATGCCAAAAAAAATAACTTGTAACGGGTTTACCCGGTTAGCAATTCACAGATTCCTCAAATTCCAAAAGAAAAAAAATTATTTCAAACAGACGATTTTTCGCAGCAAAATCAAAAAAATGGAAAAAAGTAAAAAAATCAAAAATTCAAAAAGTCCAAAAAAAGACACAGAAATGTATAACAAAGAAGATTGTTGAATTTTTGAAGTGTTTTGGATTTTTTTTGGGTTTTTGGATTTTTTGGAATTTTTTTAAGTTTTTTGATTTTTGGAATTTTTTAAGTTTTTTGGATTTTTTGGATTTTTTTAAGTTTTTTGAATTATTTTGGATCTTTTGAAACTTTTGAATCTTCTTTTGAAACTTTAGAAGTTTTTCAAAAATCTGCAATTTAAAAACCCACATTTATAACACATAGCACACATATACATATACAAAACTTAAGAGGGTTCATATGATATATATATATATATATATATATATATATATATATATATATATCAATAAGAACTTGAGTAGCACAAGGGTAGGTGAAGTGGGTGGAAGAAGTTAAGCGTGCTAGGGTTGAAGCAATTTGAGGATGGGTGACCTAGCGGGAAGGTATCAATTCAAAAAATTCAAAAAATCTGAAAATAATTCCAATAATTAGGATTTTTCAAATTATTTCATATTCTGATTTGGGTGGAAGAAGTTAAGCATGCTAGGGTTGGAGCAATTTGAGGATGGGTGACCTAGCGGGAAGGTATCAATTCAAAAAATCTGAAAATAATTCCAATAATTAGGATTTTTCATATTATTTCATATTCTGATTTTTTTGAAACATTTTATATTATTTTTTTGCATTTTTTTGAATTTTTTGGATTTTTGAGAAATGTGAAAATTCGGTGGCGCACCAAGCCAGGTGCGCCACAGAAAAAAAATTAGTGGCGAGAATTCTGTGGCGCACCCAGCAATTTGGCGGGTGCGCCACAGAATTGCAAAAAGGTGCGCCACAAATAGGCCTTTTCCCACTAGTGCATGGCTCTTACTAGCTGCAAGCAGGGGGATGGCAGAACTATCCGTTTCTGGAAGGATACATGGAGAGATTCCACACCCCAAACTGCTTATCCACATCTATTCTCTTTTGCTCGGCAGCAAGATATCAACATTAAGCAGATTCTGGAAACCAACTCTGCAGATTTACTTGACCATTTTCACTTGCCCCTATCCATGATTGCTTTTCAGCAAAGTGAGGTGATTACTGCATAGATTGATAGCTTTGTGACCACTGCTGATACTGACAAATGGAACTTGAGGAATGATGCTAAATTTTCAGTTAAAAAGGTCTATAATGCACTCACTCCGGTGGATAGAGCTCCTGCACCATTTCACTGGATATGGAAATCATGTGTTCAACTCAAGCACAAGTTTTTCTTCTGGTTATTGTTGCATGATCGACTAAACACCAGAGATATTCTTCGTAGGAAGACCTTTTATGTTGAAGATACTTCATGCGTTCTCTGCCTGGATGCTCCTATGGAGTTTATGCAACATCTGTTTTTTGACTGTGAGTTTAGCCAAACTTTCTGGTGGAGATTAGGCCAGGAATGGGATTATGCTATGGATTTATATGGAATGCTCATCGATGGTAAAACAAGATCTGACCAAAGATGTTTCATGGAATATCTGATCATTGGTTGCTGGAGTCTTTGGAAACACAGGAACAAGATCATTTTTGAAGCTGGGCAGCTCAGTATTGATGATTGCTTTTGTAATTTTAAAGAGACCTTTTCACTTTCTATGCACAGAGCTAAGCCTTCTCTTAAAGAGGGCATGCAGGAATGGCTTGATGCCATTTAACTTTTGACAGGAAAACTGTTTCACCCATGTAATTATCTCATTTAATATAAAATCGCAGTAGGGGCTTTCCCTACTGTTTTCCTGTCAAAAAAAAAATGCACCAATTAAATGATCCACCCGGCCTGTACACCAAAAGTGGCCATGCCAAGTGCAAGGATAAAAGTTTGGCATAATGCTCCCTAATAACTTTGAAAATAGGATGGTACGTTTTAATTCATCATGTTGTGCTTGAGTTGTTTATAGTTGTGCCAAAAAATTGTCTGATTCATTATTGCTTTCTTTTAGTTGTGCTCTAACCATCTCCTGCAGCACAAGCACGACTTTCGGGACCATGTCAACAGAGGCATTCATTACGAGGGAACATTTGATCATGGCATCCCCATCCCACTCAACAAGCCCAAGAAATTCACAGTTGTAGTTACGAACAAGGCAAACCGAGCAAATTTCGGTTGTCCTTGTTGGAGAGCCCTTGTGCAAATGCCTATGGGGTGGAACCGGGGAGGAGGTGCTAAATCTATTCAATTTTCTAAACCCCGACGGCCAAAATTAAACCCCAGAGTAGATGGCGTCATCATCGTGCATCAGAAGGAGCACAACAAGGACTGGCTCTTGATAGTTAGTAATATGTTAGTTGAACTCAATAATTTGCTACTCTATCCGACTAAATTAGTCATCTTGCGGACGATGTTATATCCTATTACCACCATGTTATATGATATTATTGTTTTGTTATATGTTATATCATCAATATGCTCTGGATTTGGCGTGGGAGGGTGGACTGACTGATTTCTAGCATCCCAGCGCAAAGCGGTGCTTAGTTAAGGTGCTGATGTCTGTTGAACGATTTGCAAGATTGGAAATTAGGTGTGCTTCTATCATAAATTTCTAGATCATCATACAAATGTTCTGAGATTTGCAAGATAAAGCGGACTAGTCCTTTTTCGTCCGTCTGTAAATGATGAATCTGGTATGTCGGATGGACGAAACGGAAGGACCAGATTCGCCCCTGGCGTCATATGCCCTTGTAAATCTCCTTTTTTTCCTTGAAAAGGGGGTGAAGATGACCGAAATGGTTATGTGTGAAGTCATCGCCATATTTTATGGTTCTGCTTCGACTGTAGTAGACCGACAAACAGAAACTTCATGGGACCACACATAATCACATAGTTTGATGTGGTGTATGATTTGTCTCTGTATGTTTGTTACATGTCCTGGTGTCTGTGCTCCTTCGTGAGCTGGTGACTCATGCCCCGGTTGTTTGCTAATATGTAGCTGGACGTTGGGTGTGGTGTGTTTTCCTCCTTTATCTTTCTCGGTTTCTTCTTCTTTTGGTTGTTGTGTCCTGTACAAACTGTTTCATAATCGAAATTGGCGAGGAGGACTCTATAAAGGAAATAAAAATAGGGAGACTAAGGTGGTGGTCAAAACCCAAAGTCAGAATGTTGACCTTTCAAAAAAAAAAGTCAGAATGTGAATTAAGAAGTTGGGAAGTCAACAGGTCGCATTTCCGCAATATTTTTTTTAGAAAAGATTTCCGCAAGATGGGGAGATCCGTGTGATTTGAGCGCTAGTAGAATACTAAGTCAAGAAGAAGAAAACTAATCGAAGTTCTCTCAGCTAGCATATTGTAATGCAACCGTTCGGACTTGGGACCGGACATGCACGTCCCGCGCGCGCATTGAACCAGAACGCCATGGCACGTGTTCTACCAACGCATCCTGCTTCCGCCATGAATACGTCGTCCGTTAACACGCAGTCCAGTCGTCCCATGCACACACATGAACACGCAGTCCGATCTAAGAAAAGCAAACACAAGTGGAATAAAATTAAGAAACTAGACATCGATCACATATGCCTCTGTGTGCTCCACTGCCGGCCAAGCGCGTACTCGATCGCAGATCCCATAGCAAAGGGCGCCGTCGTCATGCACCTGCAGCTGATAACGAAGCTCCAACCAAAAGCCAAAGGTGCACGATGGGGTTAGGTATATGGTCATAGATGTAGCTGGCCATGTCTTGCAAGCACGTGTAATTTCCACTGATCGTACAGACATGCATTTTCCCTCCGTGTTTTGTTTCGGTTTCTAACGTGGACTTCGAGGATGTTTTCGTTTCCAAACAGAGAGCTGCGATAGTTACTTTCGGTGCACGTCCGACAACACCATGCTATAGGCACCTCGTTTCGGCGTGCAATCTGCACCTTTACGACCAGTACGAAAACGCTGATTCGGATAAGAGGGAGAAACCCTTCCTCATGAGCAGACAGCAGTTGTTTCTGACAGATAAACACTGACAAATGTAGCCTCTTGGACGCAAACCCAGATTTCATCCTGTTCGGTGCCAATGACGAGCATTCCATATGCACCTAAACTCCAGGGTCGTTGCCATGCCGCGTTTGCCTCCATCGTCCAACCGCTCTCTTTGAACATTTTTCATCCCACACGGCATTTTCACATGGGATATGAAAAGACCACACGCGCCTGCCGTGGAACGTAGAACCATCGCGGAAACAAAGCGCATAAAAATGTGTAGGAACTAGGAACGAAACTCCGACGGCAGAAAAGCGCCGAGAACGACCAAAAGGCCACCACACCATCTTTCCTTTATATATAGCAGCGCAAGTGCAATGGTGATCGCCAGACACACCGCTCGTACGCACCCACCTGATCACCACAACGAAGAGGGAGGGGAACATCAATCAATCCCACTCCGGCCGGCCACTTCGCTGCTCGATCGGTCTGTTCCCCCACGAACTAACAAGTAACAACGCCACCGGCGGTCGAGCATGGCGGCGACGAGGGTGTTCGACTCGCCGCTTTCTTTTCCATGGGAGCAGCAGCGGCCGGTGCTTCTGTATGCCGTCGTTGGGGCGGTTCTCGCGTGGTTCGCCGTAAGGGTGCTCGAGTGGGCATGGTGGAGGCCCCGGCGCCTGGAGCGGGCGCTGCGGTCGCAGGGCCTCCGGGGCACGGCGTACCAATCACTTGCCGGCGACGCGCCGCTGCTCGAGCGGCTCAACAAGGAAGCCAGGTCCTGGACCATGCCGCTGGGATGCCACGACGTCGTGCCTCGGGCGATGCCGCTGTTCCACCAGACGATGAAGGAGCACGGTACGTGTTGTAGTTCTCTTGCTTGCTTTCTTTCTGGTTTCTTGACCGTAATGTTTCTTTTCTACGGGAAGTCCTTCAGTTTAGCTGCATTAGTTCTAATTCGCCACACCACACCGTTATCGGAGAACGTGTGTGTGTCCATGAAAGGATTTAGCTCTCAATTCTCATCAAGTTTCCTATTTTATTGAAAGGTTTAGCTCAATTCTATTGCATGGTCATTAGAACAACCAGAATTACGAGAGAGATATCTGCAGATAGGAACATTTGCCATAATAGTATCAGCAAGAAAAGGCCATGGTGCATCATTACACCCCATGTCTTACTCCAACTAGCTACTAGTAGCTACTAGACAGCATCATTCCCGCTAGGGAAAGGCCAACTCAATAGTCCAACACAAAAGGTACCAAGTACCAACACTAAGATCCCATCATAAATTTTAAATGGATGCGTCGGGTTTAGGGTTCCCGGCCGTTAATAAACTATATACGTCAAATCTAATGTTCTACCGAAATCTTTGGTGACATCTCACAGTAGTGTGAGTAGTCTCCCACACTCACCAAACGGATTGATATGGCTCCACTTTTTTTTCTCCACTTAAGCGCGCAAACGTGCGTACTTCTAAGCTGCTAACAATCTTCCCTGTAATTGTCCAAAAAAATTAACAGGTAAAATGTCGATCACTTGGTTTGGACCGGTGCCTAGAGTGACCATCACCAAGCCTGAACTGGTGCGAGAAGTCCTGGCCAACAAGTTTGGCAACTTCGAGAAGCTCAAGCTTGGACGACTTCAGAGGATGTTGCACAACGGTGTGGGTAGCCACGAGGGCCAAAAATGGGCTAAGCACAGGAAGATCATCAACCCTGCCTTCCATCTGGAGAAGCTTAAGGTTATATTTTTGTTCTGTCGTTGACAAGGCAAACTGGAAATTGTTGGCCGTGTGAGTGTGTGACCTTCAGAGTCTAATAAAATTTCCATTCCATTTTCAGCTCATGTTGCCAGCTTTTGCCGCATGCTGCACGGAGTTGGTGCAGCGATGGGAAGGTTTAGCCGCGGGTGATGCGCCTTACGAGATAGATGTCTGGCCTGATATGCAGAACCTGACTGGGGATGTTATCTCCCGCGCCGCATTCGGCAGCAGCTACCTCGAAGGGAGGAGGATATTCCAGCTTCAAGGGGAGCAGATCGAGCTCATCTTGATGGCAATGAACAAGATACATATCCCTGGTTACATGTGAGTTCATTGTTATTACTCTCCGTTCGCGTGTTCACTCTGTCTTAGCAGTACTAGGTTAAAACATAAAACGGCAGACTGTGCTAATGCGTTTTCTTGTGTGCAGGTTCTTGCCAACCAAATCCAACCGAAGGATGAAGCAGATTGCTGCGGAGATCGGGAGGATCCTAAAAGGCATCATCGCGAAAAGAGAGAACGCCTTGAAAGCCGGCGAAGCTACAAGTGACGATCTTCTCGGGCTGCTGCTTGAGTCGAACATGGCACAGTAGGGCAGGTGGCGGTTCGAACGCCGGTATCACAACGGACGACGTGATCGGAGAGTGCAAGCTGTTCTACTTCGCCGGAATGGAAACCACGTCGGTGCTGCTCACATGGACCATGATCGTGCTCTGCATGCACCCGGAGTGGCAGGACCGTGCCAGGGAGGAGGTCATGCATGTCTTCGGTGACAGACGCCAGATTACGACGGCTTAAGTCACCTCAAAACTGTAAGTGGTACTGCCATCTTCGTCTTACCGGTAGAATCTGGTTCCTGAACGATTTGGAGCGGGCATTCATCAAATGACTAATGTTCTATCAACTACAATCGGATTTTCAGGTGACCATGGTGCTGTACGAGGTGCTCCGGCTGTATACGCCGCTGACGTCGCTCCTCCGCAAGACGTCCAGGCCGATGGAGCTTGGCGGCGTCAGGTACCCGGCGGGCGTCCTTGTCATGCTGCCATTGCTCTCAGTCCACCACGACAAAGAGGTTTGGGGAGCTGATGCCCACGAGTTCAGGCCGGAGAGGTTCGCCCAGGGGATCTCCAAGGCGTCGGCTGACGCGCCAGCGTTCTTCCCGTTCGGCTGGGGCCCGAGGATCTGCGTCGGACAGAACTTCGCGATGCTCGAGGCCAAGATGGGGCTCGCCATGATCCTGCAGCGCTTCTCCTTAGAGCTCTCGCCGTCTTACACACACGCGCCTTCACCGTCGGCCTGCTGTTGCCAGAGCACGGCGCGCAAGTCAGACTGATCAGGAGGCTTCACTGAGCTGCATATTACCAAATCGGTAGGTTGATCTGCATGTACAGCATAATTAGTGGATTCTATGACTCACTGACCCACTCATCAACGTGTAAAAGACATTGTGTTATGGATTGACTTTCTATGGAAGTCTGTGGAGTATTTTGTTTAGGACTAGTGGCTTGCTTTAACGATCAACAAGCAAAGTGGCAGGCAACATCTTTAATATTTGTAATTATTTTGAGGAACACTCATGATCCCATTTTAAATTTATACAATGGATAATATATGTTAAATGTTCTTTAGAAAAGTGTTTAGTGAAATGACGTTTAGTACTGTCAAAGAGATGTACATCCGTAACATACCGCAACATTTTGCTGTTGTAGTATACATGCATTTTATTAGTATTAAGCTGGAAATATAAATTCAGAAAACATGTAGTTAAATTCATTTGTGTATTTATGTTGATTGTATCTTGAATTAGAAGAATCTTGTATCTATTATGTTATTTAATTTTTAGTACAAGAACAGTGGAGATCGCTTTATAAATTTTTTTGACGACCTAGGGCGGGGAGTTCCCGCATTGCATTATAGAAGAAAGAATTGATGCAGTTTAATAAGGGAAACCGGATCAAAAACCATACAAAATGAGGTTAGAATACCGCACACTCTACCTCATGGAACATCGTCCGTGCCTGAAACAAGTGAACCCAAACCCAAGCTAACAGGGCACACCTCATATCCAACTAAAAGGACCTCTCCAAACACACACAAACTCTCACCGCTAGAGATGCACCGGTTTGCACCCTCCACAAATAAGAGATCAAGCATTACTCACAACTAAATCTCGAAACGCCTCCATCACCAGCGGTGTGCGCTGCTTCTTGTACATCTGCAAATAAAATTGCATATTCTCCTCTATGCTTCGTCGGTGGCTTTCTCTTTACTCTTGAGTTTTGGTATTTCTCCAAAAGACTCCGCCCGCCTAAACTCGGCGCGCTTAGCTGCTGGAATGACACAATCTTTGTTCTTCTTGTCCAACTGGATGCTTCGTCGCTCGGGCAAAGAGGGAACATACATGCGAAGGTGCTTGTCTTGGGCATATCGACAATCTCTCGGCAGAGCTCCGCCATCGAACAAGGCGAGGTCATCTCCTCTGGCTCATACGCGTCATACTGAGCCAACACCTTCGTGATCTTCTCCTCCGGGCTAGGGGCATCAGAACCCCTCAACTCCACTCCAAGATCCTTCATCGGGGGCCCCTGCACCACCAGGGAGACATGCTCTGAAGCAGCAATAGGCGTGGAGGTCGATTCCAGGGCACGCGCCGACGCTGACAAGCACACATCTCTGCGAGAGTAGCAACCAAAGTGCTCGATCGCGCCGTCCGCCGCCGGGAGTGCTCGATCGCGCCGTCTGCGAGATCACCCTACTCACCTACGCATGGTTTGCCTGTATTTTCATCAAATATATGTAGGGTGATCTCATTCAAAAACAAAAGCCTAGCTTGATCAGAGTATCTCTAGCAGACCCTCTGTAACATTTATCTTGAATATGCCACTAAGATAAAGCCTTCATGAAAGGTTAGTTGCAGAGCGAACTAGTCATGTGTTGTGTTGTCCTAACGCAGGGGTGCGCTGATGATGACGAGTCTGATTCAAATATCTCGGGATTTTCCTCCTTGAAGTCGAAATTGCTTGAACTAATCATGTGTTTTGTCAGGATGCACAAATATATTGTTGATGCCACTGTCAACCACCTCTCTATACCAGCCGACGGCTTCTCGATAGCGGGATCCGATGCCAAAAGATACATGATAAAAAATCTACCTTGATGTATCCAAACTCCACCGAAGTATGTGCTAGTAACAAAGTAGGAAAAGAAAAATAATAAGATAATTTGAAAATAATAATATAACTTGTTTTGTACTTTTTGAAATAATTAATTGCCAATTAGAATTAATAGTAAAATGAAATTAAAATAGTTTCTTAAATGAGAACACGGACCAGGATTCATAAGTTCACTTGATCTCTCTAAATAAAACAAATTATGATGACCTTGGATTTAGGAAGCGTCTATGGCTAGATGATTAGGATCGATCCGGCTCGCTAGGCGTTCTAGTCAACATTATTTGGTGGGGATTATTGCTTCTGTGCCCTGGTTCTCTCTAGTTTATCTGTTTGTGCCACGTCCGCGTAGTTTCTCTCGTCCGTGCCCTGACTGGGCCGCAAATGGCCCGCGCACGGCCAAGACGGCCGTTTCCGTCTGGTCAACCTCATTTGACCGTTACTTGGCCTGACTGGTGGGGTCGGCCTGGCATGGCTCGGTTGGAATTTCCTGGGGTCGGCCTGGTGCGGCTCAGTTGTGATTTCCGGGGTCGGTGATACCCGTAGAAGTGATAGCCTTCAGTAGCTACCTGCAGTGAAAAGTATACGGGGTTAGGTTGAGACTCCAAGTGCAGAGTATGTAGTAGTGGAAGACGTGTTTTCCCCACGAGGGTGACTCGAGGGTTTAATATCGAACTCTCGGGGAATCAGTAGTGATAGATTTATCTTCCTTATCCTTCTTTTGGTTACCTGCAAAACAAAGTTAAGTGTTTTGGTCCTCAACCTCACCTGTGGTTGTCAAGCACAAGGTGTAGAATGATATCAAGATAAATATGCAATGATGGTGATGAATATGCTAGGATGATGATGGCAATGATATATGATATTTTTGGGTTTTTATGATGGATGCAAGATGGAAAAGTTTTTGTATTTTCGGATTTAATAATGGCAGAAAATGGCAAGTGGAAAAGTGGTTGGAAAGGTGTTTCTTATGATTAAAAATGGACCGGGGTTCATGGTTTCACAAATGCACTCTCTCTTTTAATGGTGTGGCAGACAATGGACATAGAGTTGACATATGAGATTGCAACACAAAGTTTGATATCAAGTTACAATTATATGGGCATCACGTCCTAACATAGAGACCTTTTGGTTATTAGTCTCACTTATACTCCACCAAGATGCGAACTAAATCATAACACCTCAGTAATTAAGATGACTCAGAGTATAGCAATAAGTTCATGACATGAAGTGAAAATAAGAACATGCTGGATCTAGTCACAGGAAGAAGTTGGTCACCCTCAACCCTTGCAGCATGGTATTTTTGTTTATCCCTAGTGAGGTAACAAAGTAAGGTAAACACCCAAGTGGATCGCGATATTAAGTTGTCAGCTTACCGCACTCACCACTCCCCGTTACTCCAACTAATGCACACATCACCCCACACACGCTCTCATAAACATGCTTGATCATAACAAGTAGACAAGAACGGGGTACATAATATGCATCTATACTCATAACTGAAACAAACATTGCAATCTCAACATATATTAACTCACAAAAGATCCACCACATAGGTAATTACAATATGACCGTAATCATGTTCAGCAGCTCATACGGTACTAATTAGTGAAGCTCAAAGAGAGGAGAGATACATAAGTTACTTCCACAAACCCATAGTCCAGAGGTGGACTACTCCCTCTTCATTGGAGACGGTGGAGATGTCGATGGAGAGATGGAGACCACGCCGGCAGCGCCCCGCCGGAGTTTTCCCCCTCCAATCTGCAGCTCCAGATCTCGTTTTCGTGTTTCTGTGATGCGGCGCTTGTTCGAGAACGCCGTGGGACTTTTTTATAGGCGTTTTTAGGTCAAGACGAAGGCGGTGGAGAAAGATCGACGGCTGCGGAGCCCGAGGCCAAATGGTGGGCCCCACGCGGCCAGGTACAGTGGCCGCGTGGGCCACCCCTTTTGGCCTTCGGGCTCCGTTTGCTTGATTCCTTCGCTCCTACGTCTTCCTCCTTCCAAAATAATGACCTGTATTTTTCCATATTTTTGACGACGTTTGGGTCCCTGAAACATAAAAGGAAAAAATAGGGTTTTCTGCCTGCGCAGGGTTAATTCCATAAAAATAGGAAACAATTATTTATTTCCTAAAATCATTAAATAACAGTGGTATAACCCTTATATGATGCAAATATGATTGGAATATGAGTGATATAGTGCAAAGTTCATGTATGCATTTTACATGCATCAACATCCCCAAGCTTAACCAATACTCGTCCTCGAGTATGAAGGTGATAAAACTAACATGGGCTTTGCAATATAGCACTAACAATGGATATCAAAGATGATTGCTACTGCTACATAGAGTCAAATGATTCATTCTTCAAAGGAGTAGCAATATGCAAAATAGTTTATGAAGTGATATCAAGTATTCAATGCAAGGATGTTCAATGATAGTTCACAAAGTGTAACATAGAAGATAGTAATATGGACACATGTATGCATAATGATAAGTAAGAACATCCTACATTGGTCATAGAGTGTAGATGAAAATCTGAATATAAAAGGTGGACACTTTGGAAAGATGTATATGTGAGTAGAGGTAAAGCATGCATAAGTTTCATCTAACTTCCAAACTCTTCTACTTAAGTTAATGATTGCAATGTGGAATTCTTGGTGTCAAGCTCTCATTCCCCTATCATAGCATCTTGAATGATTAAGTTTAATGTGAAAGCAAATATGAGTAGTGTGCTTGAAAAGTAAAGGTTGGATGTCTCATGCCCCTTGAATACAAGTACCTACACCATGATTACTCAACTTAGGAAACAAAGCAAGTTCAAGTTCTATCATTGTAAGTAATAATAGTATCATCAAGAGCGTCAACTGGGGTACCTCTTGTCCCAGGATATGGAACAAGCCCATATCAAAATGACAAGACAAACAAACAAGATGAACAACCTCAACACCCTTTTTATTTACCATTGGAATAGCTTTTTATTGTAAGGTGTGTCATAGAAGGTTCACCATAGCATGTAAGTAAATTTCCACCATGAATGATGCATGGCTTAGATTAGCGGCCCAGGCGTCTCTCTAACCATTTATACAAACTCATTTAAACTACTTCATTTCCCCTATTTCACCATGATAGGCATCCATAAACAAAAGCACATGATATCAACTAAATGGAGCATGTTGAAAGCTTTGCATGTGACAGCACATATGGGCTAACTCCCAACCTCGGACATTTATCAAGCCACTAGCATCATAATCTTAATCACAATGGGTCATGTTTTATTTATGCAATAAAAAAATGTGCATCAAGTTCGTGAGAGCTATATAACCAACTTTTCCCATGCAATCAATAACATAACATTTTCATTCAGAGGTATAGATAACACAAATATCATGATAACATACTCGGAATAGCATAAAGCTATAGGTAGATATGGTGGACTCACTGGAATAACTTTGGTTGAAGGTGTTGGAAACAAGTTTTTAC
Source organism: Poa pratensis (assembly GCA_947311845.1). Lineage (NCBI taxonomy): Eukaryota > Viridiplantae > Streptophyta > Magnoliopsida > Poales > Poaceae > Poa > Poa pratensis. The sequence goes on from CAMZMU010000039.1 coordinate 38,632,441, forward strand.
TTGTTGGAATGTTTGGGCTAGCAAAGGGAGAAAGTTGACCATCTAGATGCATGCATGAGTGTCCATAGAACTAACTAATCCATGTTAAAAAGTAAAATAACTTCAGCATCAAAACATGAATAAGTGATAGCTCTTGATAAAGATTTGCAAATTATTACTCATAAACAAGCTCATGAATCATGCAACTATATGTATCATTAAAAATCAACTCAAACATCCCTTTTCCCAATATAAAAGCATCCAACATATTTCAACCCATATTTCCAGTAGCTTTCCATATAAATGATATGTGGTGGTCTCACAAATCAAACAAACAAACAAACAAAAAGACGCTCCAAGTTTATGCGATAAAGTGTTTCGATCGAAAAACAGAAGTTAGACGTGTGCAAACCGAGAGTGTGTAGGTCCAGGGGTTGTCTTCACATCCCCAAGCTTATGGTCTTCACCATCCTTGGATACTCTTGGTGCATCTCCTCCAATCCCTGTGAAAAAACTTCAAAACACCGTTTCTCCCATTTCTTTTCTGTGGGGTGCATTAGTAGTGATAAACAAATAGGTTTCTTGCTGCATATAATCCTTGAACAAAAATTCATATGAATGTCCAGAAAGTGTATAATGTTGTATGCCTACTCATAAACTCAATTGGATCAAAAAGATTCAAAAAAGTTCAAAGCATGCATCAAACAAAATGGGACAGAATCTGTCCAGAAAAACAGCAGCAGCAAAACGTATTTTTCTACCCTACCAAACTTTGTCGAAAAATTCCGAAAAATTCATGCATACAGAGGATGAAAAGTTGCAACTACAGTTCAAATATGAGCTCATTCGGAGTTACAGAATAAGAATTAAAAATCATACCGTGCACAGATTCGTGCAGGAATAAAATCTCCGAACGCTATAAGCAACTTTTCAAACCAAAAAGGGTAAAACTTGGCACTTTATTAAAAACTCCAGAACTAAACTAACAAATCTCTTGTTACAGCAAGAGGACACAAAGAAAATCACACAAAAAATAACCGGGTTGCCTCCCGCAAAGCGCTTTCTTTATAGCCATATAGCTAGGCTTCTTACTTGTTGTTTATGAAGATGAAGCTCATGAGGGAGCTTGAACTTTGATGTTCCCTCTTCCTTGGGAAGTGTTCCATGCACTTCTTGTGTGGAACTGAAACTTCACATTCCCTTCCTTTGAATCAATGATAGCACCTGTGGTACGAAGAAAAGGTCTTCCAAGAATAATAGGACTAGAGGTTTTATTCCCCATGTCCATGATTAGAAAATCCACAGGCACAAAAGTCATATGTAACTCTACCATAACATCACTTACTTTCCCTAAAGCATGTTTAATGGAATCATCAGCAAGTGCAAGTTCAATAGAGCATTTTTCAAGATTTTTCAATTCAAGTACTTCATATAGTTCTTTAGAAAACAGAGACACTAGATCCTAGATCAAGTATGGCATGGTGTGTCTCTTTTCCAATAGTTACTAGTACCTTGGGAATCCATATCCCCAAGCTTAGGTGGTATCATGGCCTCTTGGTTGTACCTAGCAATTTTCTTTCAAGACATGATTAGCAATATAGGAACCAAAGCCAGCTTGATTAGTGTTGATGGAAGGATCACTTGCAAACTTTTGTAAGATAGATATTAATTCATGCAAGCTACAATTTTCTAAGTCAAGCAAAGGATCCTTGACTTCACTAAGCATTTTAACTTCCTCAACTCTCTCTTTCATTACCCCAATAGATTCTTTAGCAACTCTCTTGCTCATGAATGTGTTCCCAAGACTTATTGATAACTTCTTGGCAATATTTAATTGTTTCCTCATGTTTTTGGGCTGTAATGATACTCTTTAATGATGAGACTTCCTTAGTAAGCTGATCTACCCTTTCAAACAAAGCATCTTGTTTTTCAAACTTAGAGATAAATTCCTTATTAAGCTCTTTTTAGTAGATATAAAAGATCTAATGGTGTTTTCCAATCACTAGAAACATTACCACTAGAAGCATATTTATTTGGCACATATGGGGGTTTATTATAAGAGTTATAATTGTTGTTCCCATACCCATTTTACCATAGTTCCTAATGAAGTTGACATCAATTTTTCAGAATTGTTACCAACTAGTTCTTGCAAAGGAACATTTTCAACACTAGGTTTATTAAGCAAAGCAAGAATAGTATCCATTTAGATGACAAATCATTAGTTTCTCAATAGTTCACTTTCTTAGAAGGATTGGTGCCCTATCAGTATGCCATTGACTATAGTTTTGCAAAATGCTTTCCAATATATTTAGCTACTATAGTCTTACTCATAAAAGCACCTCCAGCAGCAGAATCAAGTATGTTTCTAGACATGTAGTTTAAACCATTGTAGAAAGAGTGTAATATGGTCCATTCATTAACCCATGTGAGGACAAGTTCTAAGCATAAGTTTATCCTATCCCAAGCCATAGCAACATGTTCATTTTCATTTTGCCTAAAAGAAAGGATGTTGTTTCTATTTTGCAAAATTTTAACAGGAGGATATATTTCTTAATGAAAGCTTCTTTTAGATCATCCAAGTATAATGCTATCAGTAGGTAATGAATGCAACCACTCTTTAGCTTTTCCTCTAAGTGAAAGGAAATACTTCAGTTTTAGAATATCACTTTACATTCTTAAACTTTTGCATGTCACATATTTCAACAAAATCATGAAGATGCATGAGGCATCCTCCATAGCACTACCACCAAATTGTTCCCTAGTTATCAAGTTAACAAACTAGGACTCACTTCATAACTATCAGCTTTAATCTCAGGTGTGGCAATAGCTCTAGCAATGAATTGATCATTAGGAGTGTTTGTGTAGTCACACAACTTAGTTCTTTCTCCCATTTTAGGCAAATTTTTTTTAAATAATACACGAAATTATTTAATTATGAAAATATTACGCAAAATTTATTTTTTTCAAAAATATTATCCAGTCGGTCTTGGCGAAGCCGACAGGTGCCTGTCGTCCTTGGCGAAACCGACAGGTGCCTTGTCGTCCTTGGCGAAGCCGACTAGTGCCTTGTCGTCTTTGGGGAAGACGACTAGTGGCGTGCAGTGACAAAAACACGCCACTGGTAATATTTACTAGTGGCGTGCACTAGCATATACACGCCACTGATAAACACATACACGCCACTGGTACGCCACCAAGGACTACAGGCAACTTCGTCTTCGCCAACAACGACAGGCACCTGTCGGCTTCGGCAACGCCGACTGGATATATTTTGAAAAAAATAAATTTTGCGTAATATTTCCAGAATTAAATAATTTTCGTGTATTATTAAAAAAAATTAGCCCATTTTAGCAAGTTTTTATGTGTTTTTTGATTTTTATGATGCAAAACTGAACATAAATATGACTCACAAATGCAAACCGAATTACAAATGCAAGACACAATGCAGTGACAATGACCAAACAAATGAATTTGCTTTGAAGGTAAAGATGGATAAGATGATGCTCACGTAGGTGCAACCTCCCCAAGCTTAGGTGTTAGCACAAGTTGGTGATGAAGTTGACTTTGTTGTGATATCCTTGAATCAATCCGGCTCCAGAAAATAGTGTTGATGTGGAGTCAGAGTTTTCAGGATGCACCCTTGGATAAATCTCTTCAGCTATGATTCCCCGGCAACGGCGCCAGAAAACAGTCTTGATACCCGTAGAGTGATAGCCTTCAGTAGCTACCTGCAGTGAAAAGTATACGGGGTTAAGTTGAGCCTCCAAGTGCAGAGTATGTAGTAGTGGAAGACGTGTTTTCCCCACGAGGGTGACTCGAGGGTTTAATATCGAACTCTCGGGGAATCAGTAGTGATAGATTTATCTTCCTTATCCTTCTTTTGGTTACCTGCAAAACAAAGTTAAGTGTTTTGGTCCTCAACCTCACCTGTGGTTGTCAAGCACAAGGTGTAGAATGATATCAAGATAAATATGCAATGATGGGTGATGAATATGCTAGGATGATGATGGCAATGATATATGATATATTTTTGGGTTTTTATGATGGATGCAAGATGGAAAAGTCTTTTTGTATTTTCGGATTTATAAATGGCAGAAAATGGCAAGGTGACAAAAGTGGTTGGAAAGGTGTTTCTTATGATTAAAAATGGACCGGGATTCATGGTTTCACTTATGCACTCTCTCTTAAATGGTGTGGCGGACAAGGGACATAGAGTTGACATATGAGATTGCAAGCACAAAGTTTGATATCAAGTTAACAATTATATATGGGCATCACGTCCTAACATAGAGACCTTTTGATTATTAGTCTCACTTATACTCCACCAAGATGCGAACTAAATCATAACACCTCGGTAATTAAGATGACTCAGAGTATAGCAATAAGTTTCATGACATGAAGTGAAAATAAGAACATGCTGGATCTAGTCACAGGAAGAAGGTTGGTCACCCTCAACCCTTGCAGCATGGTATTTTTGTTTATCCCTAGTGAGGTAACAAAGTAAGGTAAACACCCAAATGGATCGCGATATTAAGTTGTCAGCTTACCGCACTCACCACTCCCCGTTACTCCAACTAATGCACACATCACCCCACACACGCTCTCATAAACATGCTTGTCATAACAAGTAGACAAGAACGGGGTAAATAATTGCATCTATACTCATAACTGAAACAAACATTTTGCAATCTCAACATATAACTCACAAAAAGATCCACCACATAGGTAATACAAATATGACCGTAATCATGTTCAGCAGCTCATACGGTACTCATTAGTAAAGCTCAAGAGAGAGGAGAGATACATAAGTTATTACACAAACCCATAGTCCAGAGGTGGACTACTCCCTCTTCATGATGGAGACGGTGGAGATGTCGATGGAGATGAAGGAGACCATGCCGGCAGCGCCCCGCCGGAGTTTTCCCCCTCCAATCTGTAGCTCCAGGTCTTCGTTTTCGTGTTTCTATGATACGGCGGCGCTTCTGTACGGGAACGCCGTGGGACTTCTTTTATAGGCGTTTTTAGGTCAAGACGAAGGCGGTGGAAGAAAGATCGACGGCTGCGGAGCTCCGAGGCCCAATTGGGTGGGCCCCATGCGGCCAGGTACAGTGGCCGCGTGGGCCACCCCTTTTTGCCTTGCGGGCTCCGTTTGCTTGATTCCTTCGCTCCTACGTCTTCCTCCTTTCAAAATAATGACCTCTGTATTTTTCCATATTTTTCTGACGACGTTTGGGTCCCTGAAATATAAAAGAAAAAATAGGGTTTTCTGCCTGCGTAGGGTTAATTCCATAAAAATAGGAAACAATTATTTTATTTCCTAAAATCATTAAATAACAGTGGTATAACCCTTATATGATGCAAATATGATTGGAATATGAGTGATATAGTGCAAAGTTCATGTATGCATTTTACGTGCATCAGTCGGCTAGTGGGGTCGCGCGTGGGGACTGCGCGTGGGGTCGGCGTGGGGTCAGCTAGGGTTTCCCCGCCCACCCCCGCCGCGGCTAATAAAGGGGGCCGCTCTCGCCGGAGAAACGCCCATTTCTCTCCCTCTCTCTCCCCCTCCCCGTCCAAAATGTGGTGTAGCACGCCCTCGCCGTAGAGCCCCTACTAGCCGATGCCGGACTCGCCTCAGGAACTGCACGAGATGCAGGAGATGGAGCGAGAGGAGCGGGAGGAGTGGCTAGCGGAGCAGAACCTTCTTCTCGGAAGCAGAAAGGGCTCCCCTCTGCGCGAGAAGAAAGAGCAACCATACGAAGTGGCGCGTGGAGATCTTCCGCCGTAATCCCCAGTCTACGAGTACGGGGCATCGGAGTCCTTGGACGAGCCCTACTCCGACGAGGAGCGCGGGCCTGCTGTCGTGGGACCAACCGCCCACGCCCGTCGTCATTGCGCCCATTGCCGAGCCCAATGTTGTCATCGAGGACATCTCTGGCGAGGGGAGCTCTGACGACATGGACGACTCCGACGATGAGGATGACTCCGACGCCTCCGACTCCGACAACGAGGACAAATCCGACGCCTCCGACGCCTCTAATGTCACCGTCAGTCCCCCCATCGCCTCCAACGTCTCTGTCCCCGTCAGTCAACCGCAGCACCTATGAAGAAGAAGAAGAAGAAGAAGAAGAGAAGAAGAAGAAGTAGTAGTTGTTTATTAGTAGTAGTTCTTGTTCATGTTTTAAGGTAGTAACTGATTGTGTTATATGGAGATAATCGTTTGTTTCTATGGAGTAAATCTTTATTCTGATCGTCTATCTTGTTTGACAAATGCATTTACACCGTGATTGGAGATGACGGCTAGGCTAGGCTAGCGGTAGTGGCCTGGCTAGCGGTGGTGAGGAAGCAGTTCTGCGACGCGTTCAATGGCCATGCCTATCCGGGCACGCTACATAGACGGCAGGGTGGACTACGGCATGCCACACACGTATTCAACGTGCACGCAGTGCCATGAACTGGAAGGCTCTCAGATGTGTCTCATCGTACGACTCGTCAAAAGATATATATTGTAAAATTGATTTGCTTCGGATTCTTCCTTTCACGCTAGAACGGATAAACATGAAGGGTAACCCAAACATGAACGGATATGTGCCGCTAGTTCTGCCATATGGTCAATGTAGACATAAATTTACGCAGACTGGCGCGAGCGATCGAGCTGTAACGCAAGTACGTGATTGGAACGCGGCCGACATAGCTAGAGCTAGTATATGAAAACTTGACCAAAAATGTTGCTTAAATGATTCTGATGATCTTAGTTAAACAAACAGTAGACAGTATTTCATAAGTAGCCAGTAGTTCATACATATTTTTAGGATAAATGTAGACCCAAATCTAAACTAAAGCGGCCACCGGACCATCTGCGGCTACTCACTATCGGAGGCGGCGAAGGCCTGGTTGAGACGCTGGCGGCGGTGCACCTCCTCCCACTCCCGCGCGGAGCGGTGTGCTCGGCGTCCTGTCGCAGACCCTGCTCCAGACGCACCTCGTTCATCACCTCCTCAAACTTGGCATCCGCACGACGACGCTTCTCCGCGCGGCGCTCCGAACGCACGGACTTGGCGAAAACACGCTCATCCAGCTCGACTTGGTCGACGATCTTGAGGAGGTCCTCGCCGTCGTCGATGGAGGGCGATTCGAGACTTGAGTAGGACTCGTCGTCGTCGCCGGACTCGGTAAACGGTGCCGCCGGCGGCGGCGGTGGGGTCGCTGCGGTGGGGTCTCCAAATAGAAGCGCTGCGGTCCGCGAGGCCCGCGAGGACCCAGCCTCCCCATCTTGACGTCGCTGCGGTGGGCGTCGACCGCGCACGCGCATGCGGCGCTCCCCCTCCTCTTAGCTATGTTCCTCCTCCTCGCTGCAATGACATTCGATTGACGGCGGCGGCGCTCCTCCGGCTCGTAGTCGCTGTCGGATGGGGATGACATGGCGGTGAGAACGGAGATGGGTGGCAAGATGGATGGCGAGAAGGCGGATGGAAGGGTATAAATGACCGCGTAGTAGGCGGGAAATGCTACGCATATGGCGCGCAACGCGAAACTGGCACATAGATTCCAGCGAGCACGCGAAACTGTCAAACTTGGTCAAAAAAGATTCCAGCGAGTACGCGAAACTGTCAAACTTGGTCAAAAAAGAGTGAAAAATGAATGGTACAAATGAACGGGTTTCAAGCTGAGTTACGCAAAATTCTGATTATTTTGAAAAGTACGTATGAAAACATTTTTCAGCGAGTCCACTGTTTTTGCTTAGAAATGGGGCCGTTTACCCTACCTTTGGAGCTCATTTGGAACACATTTTCAGCGAGTCCACTGTTTTTCTTAGAAATGGGGCCGTTTACCCTTCCTTTGGAGCTCATTTGGAACACATTTTTCAGCGAGTCCACATTTTTTGCTTAGAAATGGGGCCGTTTACCCTACCTTTGGAGCTCATTTGGAACACATTTTTCAGCGAGTCCACCATTTTTTCTTAGAAATGGGGCCGTTTACCCTACCTTTGGAGCTCATTTGGAACACATTTTTCAGCGAGTCCACCATTTTTTGCTTAGAAATGGGGCCGTTTACCCTACCTTTGGAGCTCATTTGGAACACATTTTTCATCGAGTCCACCATTTTTGCTTACAATGGGGCCGTTTACCGTACCTTTGGAGCTCATTTGAAACACATTTTTAGCGAGTCCACCATTTTCGCGTAGAAAATTTGGAAAATTTATATGGAAAAGTAACGATGAATATGGAAAAGTTTTGGTGTGCCAAAATCCCCATTTGTGTCACTGAGGCAAATGGGGGTGGGCGAGCCAAAATCCCCATTGGGTACGCCGTGGTCCACTCGTCAGCGGGTAAAGCCCTAGTCCTATGCGCGTGTCCAATCAGATCGCAGAATGAGCTTCTCGCGGATCGCCCCGAGTCTGCCGCAGATTCCTTCTAGAGGAACGATCGGACGGCTGCAGTTCAACGCTAGGATTAGTTCGACGGTCATTGTTCAAATGGGGTTTGGAGGCACTCAACGGGGTTTTGAAAAGTTTGATAAAGTGTTCAAGCTTCATTTTGAAGTGAATAAGAAAGATCGAGTCTTCGTTTTTCAAATTTCATGTTTTAAACTTGTTTAAATGTTGGTCAACGTTAAGTTGACCGAAATTTGAAATGAGCTACAAATATTCAAAAAATCAAAAAAATGGAAAATCCTGCGCACATAGTCGTCTTATGTCATATACTAACGATTCAAGCTGACAAACAATGTCTATACACATTCGGATGAAAAATGCATGTATCTAAGTGATATCCTCAAACTATGTCGTATGAACTCGAGGTTCAAATGAGCTTCAAATATTCAAAAAAATCAAAAAAAAGGAAAATCCTGCGCACATAGTCGTCTTATGTCATATACTACGATTCAAGTTGATAAACATCATCTATAAACATTTCATATGAGAAATGCATGTATCTAAGGCGATATCTCAGACTGTCCTATGATTTCAAGGGTGAAGAGAAGGGGTTTTGGATTTCCAACATAAAATGTTCAAACACCTCACAAAGTTTCATTTTGGAGTGACTAAGAAGGATCCATGCTTAGTTTTTCATTTTCATGTTTTAAACTTGTTTAAATGTTGGTCAACGTTAAGTTGACCGAATTTTGAAATGAGCTTCAAATATTAAAAAAAATCAAAAAATGGAAAATCCTTCACACATAGTCGTCTTATGTCATATACTAACGATTCAAGTTGATAAACAAGGTCTACGTACATTCAGACGAGAAATGCATGTCGTATGAACTGTGTCGTATGAACTCAAGCGTAAAGAGAGTGTTTTTGGACTTGCAACATGATAATTTCAAAATACTCACGAAAGTATCATTTAGGAGTGACTAAGAATGGTCTAGGCTTAGTTCGCGCCCAAATTTTACACAAATGTGCACCAGTGCGCGCCCAGAGCACGCCGTGGCGCGCTCTGAGCGCGTCCGGAGCACGTCATGGCGCGTCCAGAGCGTGTCCAGAGTGCGCACTTAAGGTGTTCGACAGAAGTACAATAACAAATATTACAAATTTCCTCAAATGTTCACAGCTTTGACTTGCTCCTTGTGTGATTAGAAGGAGCTACGACCTTGCTCCGAGTGTTATTTGTTGGATTTGGACCAGTTGGGTCCACGAACTCTCCCTTCTTGTGCTTCTTGGCTTGTTTGTGCCCTGGTGCTGGTGATGCTCGTGCTGCTGGTGATGCTCCTCCTGCTGCTGATGCTCGTGATGCTCGTGATGCTGGTGATGCTCCTGCTGCTGATGCTCGTGTTGCTAGTGATGCTCCTGCTGTTGATGCTCGTGTTGCTGGTGATGCTCGTGCTGCTGGTGATGATCCTGCTGCAGCTGATGCTCGTGTTGCTGGTGATGCTCGTGCTGCTGGTGATGCTGGAACCCGGTACTTCCAGTAGCCGAAACTGGTGGTCTCGGAGGCGAAGCTACAAATCATCTTCCATTCCAGCACATGCTGCCGATTCAAATGCCTCTTCTTCAGGATCTCGAACATCAGCTTCTCGTTCCGTAGCTTCTGTTGCCTCCCCCCATTCTTCTTGAGCAGCTCTTTTCCTTGCACGAGTCCTTGGCTGCCAGTAGTCTTTAGTTTTACCCTTCTTACTTGTCTTTTCCTGGCATTCGAAATTCAAGTGAAACAGATATTAACAAATATGGAAAATATGTTTACTAGTGCATACGACAACCATTCTAGACTCACATACCTTTCTAAAAACTCTCTTGCTACGGCTTGTGCTGTGGCTGCGGCTGCTTGTGCTGCTCTGGCTGCGGCTGCTTCTGCTGCTTCATCTGCGCCCCAACCTTGCTATGTTACAAATGTAGAGGGGGCTGGATTGTTGCATAGCCTTTGAATGTGCCCCAATATTCCACATCTTTTGCACGGACGCTGCTTTACTGTTACACCCTCTGCACTTGGTCTTATTCTGTTTACCCTTGGCCTTCCAGGTGCTCTGTTTAGCGCCGGAGGGTGTAGTTTGAATCCTGGATCATACTCATCACATTGTTCTCTTCTCAATAAAGCAGGCACGTTTTCAGCATATGCTGCCTTAAACTTGGCAACAGAGAAATATTCAGACACATATGGATCAACAGCGCCCGTTTCGCCTCCGATGAGGTTCAGGAAGTATAGGGCATGTATACATGGCTTGCCACTGATCTCCCATCGCTTACAACTACATTTCTTGATTGCCAAATCCACTGGATACCTCCAACTATTTTCTCCGAAGACATATGTCAGCTCAGCCTTAGTGCCATCTACTCTTCGCAGAGTCATCTTACCCTGCATATTTCTTCCTCGCGCATGCAAATTCTTGATCACACTTGGGATGATGAGATGGCCTGTATATGATTGTCCAATTCTATTGCGCGATACCATCTTCTCCATTATCAACTGCCTGATGTTGTCAAATATTTCCCACACCATTAGACCTTTCAGGTGCTTAATCTTTGCGTTGAAACTTTCAGCAAGGTTGCTTGTCACATAGTCCACCTTGCACAATGTTCCAAATAAGCTTCTCGACCACAGCTTTTCGTGATGTGTTTCCAAGTATGCTTTGACAGCAGCATTTTCAGCGTACATGGTCTTCAAGTGGCGGTTATACTTCTTCTCGCTGCATGTATATGCTGCTGGCCAAAGGTTTGCATCAAATATTTTCCCCTTAAACTGCTTCTTGAAATTAGCAACAAGATGTCTCATACATTCCCTGTGCTCTGCATCAGGAAACACAATTCCTACAGCTTTCTCCAAACCCTTGCAAGAATCTGTATGGATTACCAACCCATCAGGGTCCCCTATAACCTTGTGTAAATTATCCAAAAACCACCTACAGCTATGCTCGGACTCCACCTCCACCACACCAAAAGCAACTGGAAAAAGCCAGTTGTGTCCATCAACTGCACAAGCAGCTACCAACTGTCCTTTCCATCTTCTAGTTAGAGCAGTTGCATCCACAGCCAAATATGGCTTGCAACCGTTTAGAAACCCTTGATGGCAAGCCTTGAAAGAGACAAAAGCCCTCCTGAAGATATGTCTCTCCTGCATTTTCCCTTTCGCTTTCCCTTTCCCTTTGGACTGCACAGTCACATGATCGATTTCTACCACACTACCTGGACTTGCCTTCTCCACCTCAGCTTGGAATGTGTAGAACAACTGAAAGCTATCTGCCCACGCAGGACCTTGTATGTTCTTCATGGCCTCTTCTCTAGCGTTCCACAGCTTCGAGTAATTTAGCTTCGTCTCAAATTTATATTTATCAGTGATTACTCTGCCGAGGGCAGTTGCTCCAAGGTTTTGGTTCTCTCTTAGCATTGGAGTCATCACCTCTGTCAGCCACCCTTTGCTTGCTAAGTATGCTTTATGCCATGCCACCTTAGATGCACAAGTGTGCTCATAGTTGTTATACCTTATCTCTACCATGTCTTTCGCGTCATGTTGGTCACGAATCTTCTGTGGCACAAGAGTGGCATGCAACTTCCACTGGCACCTGAGATCTGGGCAGTGAATCGTATACCTGTCTGTCTGACTCTTCTCAATGCTGAAAATATTGTTGCTCAGGATGCTGGACATTGTACAAGCTTTCCGAAGTTCATCCACATTTTTTAATCTTGTCCCTGGAGCAAGTATAGGAGCATTCCTATCCCATTCAAGCGCTGCATGTCATCGCCATCGTATTCATCTGGAATCAACATGTCAGCGTTCTCCTCCTCCTCTTCAGGACTATCTTGTACAAGCTGAGCGACAGGGGCCCTATAGCCCAATTCATGCAAAAATTCAGGAAACATCTTCTCATCTTCACCGTCGTTCCGCGGCACGGAATTGTCGGGCACCGCTTCATCGTCTGAATTAACAGCATCTGCACTGCCACTGGTGGGCTGACTTATACTGCGAGCACGCTGAATTCCACTACCACTGGTGGGCTGACTTCCACTTACACTGCGAGGAAGCTGACTTGCACTACCACTGTGCTGACTTGTACTGCCACTGGGTTGACTTGCACTGCCACTGGGCTGACTATGAGGTAACGGTGCAAGCTGAGCATTAGCAGCTGCCCCCTTTCCCTTTGTCTTTGGCAATTCATGTTAAACTGGTTTCCGAACCACCTCAAGCCTAATTTTACCGAATCTCTCGGTCGCGGTCTGAGCAAATAACATTCCAGCTGCAGTGTCATTGGGCAGTGGGATGAAAGACTGATCCAAAATTGACCAGTATTTGATCAAAATATTATCAACTGACCGCCAGCTGTATTTGTCACAGCAAGCCTTAAACAAATCCCTTAACAGAGAAGTCGTTTCTACCACCAACTAAAACCAAAAAGGAGGGGAGAATTCGAGATCCAGCTGAAAGCGACTGACCATTTCGACTGACAAGCGAAAAGCAGTATTCGGATTCATCCTATTGAACAAAATTCATGGCGATAAGGCAAATTGAAGCCGTATTCAACTACATACATCAAGAAATCGAGACAATCGATAGACTAATAGATACAATCGAGAGATTTTGTACTTACTTCCTCATCCAAGTCTTATCTGAATCCGATTTCACCCAATCCTCGCATGCATAAGCATAGGGCGGAACGGCGGGGCCTGGAACTGCCGCCATGGATGCGTCGTCCAAGCGGAGGTGCAGTGCACCACCGGCGGACGGGGACAGGCGGGGCGGGGCGGCGCTAGGGCGGTGGCACGGGGCAGGGCGGCGTCAGATCGGGATTTGGGGGGGGGGGGGAAGACAATGATTCAATCCTACCAACGGTCCAATTCGAAATGAGCTGCCCCCTAGCCGACCCCACTAGCCGACCCCAGGAAATTCCGACCGAGCCGCGCCAGGCCGACCCCACAAGTCAGGCCAAGTGACGGTGAAACGAGGTTGACCAGACAGAAATGGCCGTCTTGGCCGTGCGCGGTCCATTTGCGGCCTAGCCAGGGCACGGACGAGAGAAACTACGCGGGCATGGCACAAACAGATAAAACTGAGGTAGGTAGGGCACATAAACGATTGACCCTATTTGGTGGGATTCGTCCCACTTGCCATGAATCGGTTGTGGTAGGGACGAGAAGCAGTGCGGCAAGTGCCTCGAACGTACTTCCTATGTCTTTTGCAAGAGTGACATATGAGGATTTCAGTCTCTAGTGCATGAACTAAACATAAAGAAATTGAATGGTGTGATTTAAGATAGAGTTTGAAAAGGGTCTGCCTGGTGAAAGATCGATATGTCGACTAGAGGGGGTGATTAGGCGACTACCAAATTTTAATTCTTTTTCGATTAATTAAGGCTTGAGCAAGGTATAACAAAGGTTGACTAGATGTGCACTAGATGAGAGCAACCTATGTGATACAAGCAAGATAAATAGTGTAGCGGAAGCAACAAGTAAAGGATAGAAATGACCGCAAGGTGGAGACACGGAGATGATTCATGTAGTTCATTTCCAAGATAAGTACGTCTACGTTGGAGGAGTGTGGAGCCACTAGGTGCTCCAATAGCACGGATGTGCTGACTCTATTCTCTGTGAGCTTTACCCATTGGGGTTTGGCTCATCCACTATGAGGTCACCTTGATGGCATTGACCAAGCCGGTACATAAAGGTCAGGGAACTTCACAATGAGTTGGAGCCTCCCAACAATGCCTCAGACTCCCTCCGAGACTCACAAAGGCACCTAAAGTTACAAGCAACCCAAGATGGAAGATTCACACGGATAGTGTGGGGGGATGGAAATTCCTTCGGTGGAGATGTAGATTTATATCTCCTCCCCCACTGCTCAAAGTATCAAGACGATTGGGTGGTTGGAGTGGGAGATCTAGTAGTTCGAAGCTTTCATTAATGGAGGAGAGAGATTGCTTGAAGCTTAAGAGAGCTTGAGCTTGAAATATGGGTTTTTGTGCTTCTTGAGCCGCCCAATATACTGCCACAAAGTTCCACTCAAACCCATCTTTTCATTTTAAATGAAACTTTACACAGAAATCACCGGCATCCACGTCTCGGATGGTCAGTGATTCCATGTTAATCCCCACCAACATACCACCCGATCTCTCCCTTGTGGTGGTAAACAAAACCAAGAGAAGTCCCTTCCCGCCGATAGATTTCTTAAAAATTGTGCTGGAAAACTAGACCGCCTTGTTTCTAATAACGCTACAATATCCAAACTAAAATCTCGTATGGATTCTTGGACCCTTAGATGCTTCGCCGTGTCCCTAAAACCTTCACTGTTCCAAATAAAAGCTTTCATTGTTTGTTCTTTTTCAGTCTAGCACTTCGTCTTAGGTTTTTCTTATCTACAATAATTTTCTTACGCCCACGTTTTCTAGTTAATAGCTGGCCTAAATGATTCGTTTCATCACCCAGCTCATCAGCTTCAAGTCCCGACACTTTTGAGACAAAAAGATTATGCGGATCATCAACGCTAGTATTCAAGTTTTGTTTAAAACTATTAAAGCTCTCTCCTTCTCAACATCTTTTAATTGTTGTACTGAAACCATATGCTCAGAAGGTGATCTACCCAGAGGAACCCCCCAAGACACTAGCTGTAGCTATGACAGCATTATTTGAAAAATTGCATAAAGAGAAATTTGTGTGGGACACGAACCTGACATGTCGCGAGAATTGGCCCTATCCATCGCTCGCTCCATCTGTGGTGTGTCCGCATTGGGCTGCGCTCAAATGCGTGCACTCGATCTCAGCCCTGCTGCCATAGCCTCCGGGATGCCTCCAAACTTTATGAGCTTCTATGCCGGTGTACTAGTGACGTTCATCGGAGAACGGCGAGCATCAGTATTGGACCGCGACAGAGAGGCCCTCGGGTTCGCTGCACCATCCGCCGTAGCAGAGTTAGTCGACGACCCACACAGTGAGACAAGCGCACCACCAACAGGTGGACTCGGCCTTGGACTGCGGCGACCGCCGGCACCGCGAGCAGACGTGTCTGCCCTGACAGCGCCGTTGGGCGAGCGAGCAGCCCGAGCAGGAGATACACAGGTTGCACCGCAGCTGCTAGCACTGCTATCGTTACTTTGGCCGCGCCCACTGCCACGGCTGCTGCGGGAATTACGCTTGGCTGTGCTGCCACAGCTTTTTCTTCTTGCTGCAATGCATTGGTCGCTGCTGCTGGTGCCGAATTTGTAGCACCTGATTTGTCAAACGATACAGGCAGTAATTCGATACCAAGTTGACAACAACCATCGTAGATGTTCCGGCCCTGCAAGCTTTGAAGAGCTCGTGCAGCATCATGATCTTGGCCATATTTGATGAAGGCCACGATCCTTGATCTTCCTGGAAAAATTTCAATGGTCTCCACCACTCCATAAGGATCGAAGACTTGATGAAGCAGATTCTTCGTGATCTGGTAGACAACACGCTGAATCGTGATGCGAAGTATCCTCCGTGACGTCTTCCCAGCAGCGAGAGCCATGGTGGTTGATACGTCTCCAACGTATCCATAATTTCTGCTGTTCCATGCTTATATTATACCATTTGCTACATGTTTTATATACACTTCATATCACTTTTATGCATTTTCTGGGACTAACCTATTAACAAGATGCCACAGTGCCAGTTCCCTGTTTTCTGCTGTTTTTGGTTTCAGAAAGTTACTTCTGGAAATATTCTCGGAATTGCACGAAACAAAAGGCCAAGTCCCTATTTTT
Organism: Poa pratensis; assembly: GCA_947311845.1. Classification (NCBI taxonomy): domain Eukaryota; kingdom Viridiplantae; phylum Streptophyta; class Magnoliopsida; order Poales; family Poaceae; genus Poa; species Poa pratensis. The sequence goes on from CAMZMU010000039.1 coordinate 38,648,563, forward strand.
CCAACACGTACACGGAGTCCGAAGGAGAGACGAAGAGCCACGAGGTGGCCAAACCATGGCCGGCGCGGCAGGGGCCCACCGCGCCGCCTGGTGGTTTGGGCCCCTCGGGGGTCCGCCGACATCGCCCCTTCGCCTATTTATTCCCCGAGACGTGAAAACCCTAAAACACCGAGCCTTTCATCCAGAACATATTCGCTGCCGCCGCCGTCGTCAACCCTAACTCGGGGGGTTCTGAAGCTCTTCCCGGCACCCTGCCGGAGAGGGGAATCATCACCGGAGGGCTCTACATCGCCATGCCCGCCTCCGGAGTGATGCGTGAGTAGTTCATCCTTGGACTATGGGTCCATAGCAGTAGCTAGATGGTTGTCTTCTCCACTTGTGCCATCATGTTTAGATCTTGTGAGCTGCCTATCATGATCAAGATCATCTTATTGTAATGCTACATGTTGTGTTTGCTGGGATCTGACTTATATTGATACCTATGTGGAGCTGAATATTATATTATCATGTCTATGTCATTTGTGATCTTGCATGCTCTCCGTTACTTGTTGAAGCCTTGGCCAAGTGAATACTTGTGACTCCAAGAGGGGTATTTATGCATGATAGTTGGGTTCAACCTCTATTTAACCTGGGATAGTGACAGCAAGTTCTAAGGTTGTAGATGTGTTGTTGCCACTAGGGGTAAAACAGCAATGCTTTATTCAAGGATGAATGTATTGTTTACATTACGCACATTACTTAATGCAATTGTCTGTTGCTTGCAACTTAATACTGGAAGGGGTACGGATGTTAACCGGAAAGTGGACTATTTAGGCATAGATGCATGCTGGATAGCGGTCTATGTACTTTGTCGTAATGCCCAAATGAATCTCATAGTAGACACCACAACTCACACATGCATGTTATATGCACTTATCAATTGTCAATTGCCCAGCTGTAATTTGTTTACCCAGCATGTTAGTTATCTTATTGGAGAGACACCACTAGTGAACTGTGGACCCCGGTCCATTCTTTTACATCTGAAATACAATCTACTGCAATCATTGTTCTCTACTGTTTTATGCAAACAAACATCATCTTCCATTCGATACGTTTAACCCTTTGTTTTCAGCAAGCCGGTGAGATTGACAACCTCACTGTTAAGTTGGGGCAAAGTAATTTGATTGTGTTGTGCAGGTTCCACGTTGGCACCGGAATCCCTGGTGTTGCGCCGCACTACACTCCTTCACCAACACCTTCGAAGCAACCTCGTTTTCCTACTGGTTCGATTAAACCTTGGTTTCATACTGAGGGAAAACTTGCTGCTGCACTCATCATACCTTCCTCTTGGGGTTCCCAACTGACGTGTGACGTACAAGCATTGTTTCTGGCTGTTGCCGGGGAGATATTCCCTCGTCAACTTAGCGCTAGCAACACGTTTTCTGGCGCCGTTGCCGGGGAAAACCGAATTGCTTCTGCAAGGGGAGTCTCTCACACCCAATCTCTTTACTTTGTTATTTGTCTTGCTTAGTTTATTTTTATTTAGTCTTGTTTGCTCTCTTTATCAAAAACACAAAAAAATTAGTTACTTGTTTAATTCGGTTTGATTTTGTTTTTCAAAATGAATGCTCCTGAAGTTGAAGTTCGTTCTTTTAGGCAACTAGGAGGTGAAAATTTGAAAGATGCTTGGTATAGAATTAGTGATGCTCATCATAGATGTACTAAGAAACACTCTACCACTATCCTCCTTAGGAACTTTTATGTTGGTATCTCTAGTTGGTATAGGTATGTTCTAGACACTCTTACAGGTGGAAATTTCTTGGGTACTCCTGCTTTAGAAGCCTGTAATATTATTGAAAGTTTGGTAGGAACACCACCCACTAAAGATATTAAAATTGAGATCACCTTGGAGGATGTTATAAATAAGTTAGACTCTATGGAGAATTTTTTTCCAAATTTTCTTGATTGTATTGGTAAGACTAATGAATCAATAGCCACCATCAATGAAAGAATCACTGTTCTTGAGGATAATAATATCCATGACACCCAAAATCATAGAATTGATGAGTTAGAGGAAGCTATTGAAACCTTAAGTTCAACCTTTACTTCTCTTAAGTCTAAAAAGGAGAAAGTTTATGTGGGTAGAGAGCAAAAGTTTATGTATGTTCCTAAAGTGCCAAAACCAAAGACTCATTATGAGCTTAAAATTGATAAAACTTTTAGTACGGTTAAAGGTAATGAAACACCTCCAGGAACATCTAAGATACCCATTGTTACAAGCTGTGTGTTGGAAGAAGCTTTTGATGATTTGAATGATTTGCCACTTGACAACACTTGATTTTCACTTTCTGCGCCTAGCTGAAAGGCGTTAAAGAAAAGCGCTTATGGGAGACAACCCATCGTTTTTATTTGCTGTTATTTTTGTTTTCTTTGAGTCAAGGAGTTTTGTTACTTCTGTAGCAACTCCTTTGTATCTTTATTTTATCGCAATGTTGTGCCAAGTAAAGTTCTATATTGAAAGTTGATGCAAGATTTGGATTTCTGCGCAGTGACAGATTTTTAGCTGTCACGGATTTGAGCTTATCTCCCTGTAGAAAATTCAAAAAATTCTGAAAAAATCACGCATATTCCTGAGATATGTACGCAACTTTCATTATTTTAGGCCAGATCCATCTGAGCAACTTAAGTGCCTCGAAAAAATTCGTCATTCCAGACTGTTCTGTTTTTGACAGATTCTGCCTTTTGTTTTGCATTCGCTCTTTTACTGTGTTTGTGTGGATTTCTTTGCTCCACAAAGCATTGGTGGCTGTAGCTAATGTCCAGAAGCTTTGGGATTGATTGTATCATTACAGAATATGAGAATTTTTGATTATGCACTAACCCTCTAATGAGAACTGTCTTGAGTTTGGTGTGAAGGAAGTTTTCAAGGATCAAGCGAGAAGGGTGATATTATGTGATCAAGAAGAGTGAAAAGCCTAAGCTTGGGGATGCCCCCGTGGTTCATCCCAACCATATTCAGAGAGACTCAAGCGTCTAAGCTTGGGGATGCCCAAGGCATCCCCTTCTTCATCAACAAACTTATCAGGTCATCTCTAGTGAAACTATATTTTAATTCTTTCACATCTTATGCGCTTTACTTGGAGCGTCTGTGTGTTTTTATTTTTGTTTTTGTTTGAATAAATTCGGATCCTAGCAATCCTTGTGTGGGAGAGAGACACGCTCCGCTTTTTCATGTGAATACTCATGTTCTTCACTTATATTTGTTGAGTATTCTTAACTAGCTACTGCAGTGCTTTTAGCTCCTGTTTTTCATGCATCTCTTCGAGCTGTTAGCACTTGTTTATAAATACTCTCTTGCTGCATTATATTATCATTTGGAGAGTTTATGTTTAAATAAATTGATTGGTGTTTGTTTGGAAGAAAGAAAATGCTACATGTAGTAGTTGGTATTGGAAAAGACATATGCATTCTTGTAGATCATTGTCTTGTTTCGATTTGATACTTTGCAATTGTTTTGAGCTCTCAAGTAGATCATGTTTAAGCTCTTGCATCATGTAGTTAAAGCCTAGTAGTGGAGAACTACCGTAGAGCTTGTTGAGACTTGGGATGCATATTTGTTCTCTCTAAGGTCTAGATATTTTCTGGTAAAATGTTTGAGCAACAAGGAAGACAGTGTAGAGTCTTATAATACTTGCAATATGTTTTTATGTGATTCTTGCTGTACCGGTTTATACTTGTGTTTGCTTCAAACAACCTTGCTAGCCTAAACTCTGTACTGAGAGGGAATGCTTCTCGTGCATCCAAAACTTGAGCCAAAACCCATGCCATTTGTGTCCACCATACCTACCTACTATGTGGTATTTCCTGCCATTCCAAGTAAATATTTCATGTGCTACCTTTAAACTATTCAAAACTTTATTACTCCTTATTTGTGTCAATGTTTTATAGCTCATGAGGAAGTATGTGGTGTTTTATCTTTCAATCTTGTCATTTACTTCTGACAGACTTTCACCAATGGACTAGTGGCATATACATCCGCTTATCCAATAATTTGCAAAAAGAGCTGGCAACGGGGTGCCCAGCCCCAATTAATTACAACTTTCATTAATAATTCTCTTCACATGTTTTGCCCTGATTTATCAGTAAGCAACTTAATTTGCAAATAGACACTCCTCCATGGTATGTGAATGTTGGAAGGCACCCGAGGATTCGGTTAGCCATGGCTTGTGTAAGCAAAAGGTTGGGAGGAGTGTCATCTATAAAGAAACTAAAATACATGTGTAAACAAAAGAGAAGAGGGATGATCTACCTTGCTGGTAGAGATAACGTCCTTCATGGGAGCCGCTCTTGAAAGTCTGGTTGACAAGGGGGTTAGAGTGCCCACTACCATTCGTTGACAACAACAAACACCTCTCAAATACTTATTTTGTGCTCTCTATATGCTTTCGAAAACTTAAAAAGCTCTAGCACATGATTTAATCCCTGCTTCCCTCTGCGAAGGGCCTATCTTTTACTTTATGTTGAGTCAGTTTACCTACTCCTTTCTATCTTAGAAGCAAACACTTGTGTCAACTTTGTGTGCATTGATTCTTACATGTTTACTTATTGCACTTGTTATATTGCTTTATGTTGACAACTATCCATGAGATATACATGTTACAAGTTGAAAGCAATGCTGAAACTTAATCATCCTTTGTGTTGCTTCAATGCCTTTTACTTTGAATCTATTGCTTTATGAGTTACCTCTTATGCAAAACTTTTTGATGCTTGTCTTGAAAGTACTATTCATGAAAAGTTTTTGCTTATATGATTCATTGTTTACTCTTTATCTATTTGTTAGCAAACTATAGACATTGCTTTGAGTCACTTCATTCATGACATGAGCCTTGCAATATATTGATCAAGATTGTGTGAAAGCATGTCTCCTCAGAAATTATTTGTTGTTATCGTTTTACCTACTCGAGGACGAGTAGAACTAAGCTTGGGGATGCTTGATACGTCTCCAACGTATCCATAATTTCTGCTGTTCCATGCTTATATTATACCATTTGCTACATGTTTTATATACACTTCATATCACTTTTATGCATTTTCTGGGACTAACCTATTAACAAGATGCCACAGTGCCAGTTCCCTGTTTTCTGCTGTTTTTGGTTTCAGAAAGTTACTTCTGGAAATATTCTCGGAATTGCACGAAACAAAAGGCCAAGTCCCTATTTTTCCAACACGTACACGGAGTCCGAAGGAGAGACGAAGAGCCACGAGGTGGCCAAACCATGGCGGCGCGGCAGGGGCCCACCGCGCCGCCTGGTGGTTTGGGCCCCTCGGGGGTCCGCCGACATCGCCCCTTCGCCTATTTATTCCCCGAGACGTGAAAACCCTAAAACACCGAGCCTTTCATCCAGAACATATTCGCTGCCGCCGCCGTCGTCAACCCTAACTCGGGGGGTTCTGAAGCTCTTCCCGGCACCCTGCCGGAGAGGGGAATCATCACCGGAGGGCTCTACATCGCCATGCCCGCCTCCGGAGTGATGCGTGAGTAGTTCATCCTTGGACTATGGGTCCATAGCAGTAGCTAGATGGTTGTCTTCTCCACTTGTGCCATCATGTTTAGATCTTGTGAGCTGCCTATCATGATCAAGATCATCTTATTGTAATGCTACATGTTGTGTTTGCTGGGATCTGACTTATATTGATACCTATGTGGAGCTGAATATTATATTATCATGTCTATGTCATTTGTGATCTTGCATGCTCTCCGTTACTTGTTGAAGCCTTGGCCAAGTGAATACTTGTGACTCCAAGAGGGGGTATTTATGCATGATAGTTGGGTTCAACCTCTATTTAACCTGGGATAGTGACAGCAAGTTCTAAGGTTGTAGATGTGTTGTTGCCACTAGGGGTAAAACAGCAATGCTTTATTCAAGGATGAATGTATTGTTTACATTACGCACATTACTTAATGCAATTGTCTGTTGCTTGCAACTTAATACTGGAAGGGGTACGGATGTTAACCGGAAAGTGGACTATTTAGGCATAGATGCATGCTGGATAGCGGTCTATGTACTTTGTCGTAATGCCCAAATGAATCTCATAGTAGACACCACAACTCACACATGCATGTTATATGCACTTATCAATTGTCAATTGCCCAGCTGTAATTTGTTTACCCAGCATGTTAGTTATCTTATTGGAGAGACACCACTAGTGAACTGTGGACCCCGGTCCATTCTTTTACATCTGAAATACAATCTACTGCAATCATTGTTCTCTACTGTTTTATGCAAACAAACATCATCTTCCATTCGATACGTTTAACCCTTTGTTTTCAGCAAGCCGGTGAGATTGACAACCTCACTGTTAAGTTGGGGCAAAGTAATTTGATTGTGTTGTGCAGGTTCCACGTTGGCACCGGAATCCCTGGTGTTGCGCCGCACTACACTCCTTCACCAACACCTTCGAAGCAACCTCGTTTTCCTACTGGTTCGATAAACCTTGGTTTCATACTGAGGGAAAACTTGCTGCTGCACTCATCATACCTTCCTCTTGGGTTCCCAACTGACGTGTGACGTTACACGCATCAAGCATAGTTTCTGATGCTGTTGCTGGGGAGATATTCCCTCGTCAACTTAGCGCTAGCAGTGGTCGGCTCTGATACCAAATGATCATGGTCTGTTCAACGGAGGCGGTGGCTATGGCCAGCGTCAAGGCGAAGGTTTCGCGAACCACAGGCAGAATCAGTTTAACGGAGGGCAACCATATCAGTTTAACGCTGGTTCAGGTTTCAACTCCAACGCTGGACAGCGAGGAGGTTATGCCGGCGGATATCGTGGACGGTTCCATGGACGGGGCACGGCGGGCCGTGGGGTTCGCGGTCGTTTTGGAGGTGGCCGTGGAGCTGCTCGTGGGAGCTATCAGCCAATCAACCATGCTGCAGCCAACGCCATGAATCAGAACATGGTGGCGTCGGCAGAACTCATCCCTGCAGCGGCTCAAGTGTCGGCCACTGCTGAAGCTCTTATCCCTATTGCACAAAAGCTGGCTGAACAAGTGGTTCCCCCGGCGAGAGTTGGTGCAACGTCGAACACAAGGGATCGGGTTCAAGCCGATGATGGTGGTCTTGCGAAGAAAGGAAAAAAAGCTGAAAAACTGAAGTGTTTTACATGTGGTCTAGGGGGACATGTGATGTCTGATTGCAAAGCTATCCTATGTGATGTTTGTGAAGAAATTAAGCATGCCGAAGGAGAGTGCCCCCTGCTATCTGCTCCAAAGCCTCAGCTTGAGGTGTATGGGTATGCTCACGATGACCTCATGTTTTTTGGGATGACAATCACGAATACTTACCGTCCTAAAACGGTGAATACTCGCTTGGGACAAGTTTCGGTCACTGGGGGGGAGATGTCTGTACCTCAGGTTACCAAGCAGCTACAGCGACTTGTTCCTATAGAACAGTACAATTGGGAAGTGGATCAGGTTGGTCACAATGTTTTCAAAGTCTTATTTCCTTCGAAGGCTGAGCTAGATAGACTTCAGATTTTTGGAGAATTCAGGGTACCAAATAGCTCTATGGTTCTAGTGGTAGATAATTGGTTGCCAAGATGTGAACCCATTGCTAAACTACCACAAGTTTGGGTCAGGATGTCTGGCTTACCACCTATTCGCAAGGGTGATTTTTTGGCCCTTTGGAGTTTAGGTTATTTGTTTGGGAAAACTTTCAAAGTGGATATGCCATTCACAAGGTAGCATGGCATACTACGGATACTGATTGGGTGTGTAGACCAAACAAAGATACCCAAGAGTCTTCCAATTTTTATCATGGATGGTTTCTACAATCTTACTTTTGAAGTTGAGATGCCTTTCTTTGATGCGGGAGAGGATGTTGATATGGATGATGATGATGCTAATTTAGATGATGATGAGAGCAAGAAACATGATGACCCTTCTGCTGATCAGAATGGCCCAAAGGACAAACAGGTGGAGAGTACGAGGGCTGCTCCTGATTTGCGCATGGCAAGTGGGGGCGGGGGAGGTAGTGTCCCACAGCAACACCTCAAAGCTGGGGTTGTTTTCTCACCGTCGGTGCAGCAAAGCTTGGATGCTATCCGTCTTTTTTCGGAGCGCCAAAACTCAAGGGAGAAAGTAAAGAATACACAGGCTGATCCTGTTTCAGAGGTGCAACCAAATGAGGAGATGATTGAAACTCCAGTGGTTAGTACTAACCTTTTTACTCTCTCTAGTTGTTCAAAGAATTTAAATAGTGACTTCATTTTTCCCTCTCATTCACAGGACACATCTATTGCTAGTGAAAACAAAGATTTTGGGAACAACACTGATGTTAACACTCCCAAGGTAAATGGACCTACGGAGCCTGTTGATAGTTTGTTTGATCATTTTCAAGTTGAGGCTAATGGGACCTCTACTGTTTGTGATCATGTGCAGGAACCTACCTCATATGTACTGATCCATGACAAAGTGACCTCACCTGGGCACATGATGTGGCTGCTTCGGTACAGGAAAAAGAAATCGCCGTCGTCGAGACAACTCTGGACTCTACTTCAGCAGCGGCGCATTTGTGTGCTGCGACTGTGCCGAAACTCACGGCGAGTGTAAATGTAGAAGTTCTTGGTAACTCGTTGGTGAATGCACCGATGACTGCTGAGCAGATGGAGGACTACAATGAGGTATGTTCGTTTAATAACACCGCATATTCGGATGTAGTGGCCCAGGATGTTGCAAGTGGTAATGTTTGTGTACATGACAATGTGCAGCAGCCTGAAGTTGAGGTCATACAAGAGATCATGCGTACTCCTGTGTCTCACCTCAAAAAGAAACCAAGCATGGAAGAAGTTATTGCTTATGGAGGTATCAAGAATCCGATGGCGAGTGGTCTTCGATCAAGTGAAAGATTGAAGATGAAGCCCAATGCTGATGCGCCTCAAATGGAGAAGGCGATGTCTTTGGCTGAATCTCATGATCTGCTATGGGGTTCAGGTACATATCCAAACAAGCTCTCGTTTATTTCTTTACCGAATGAAGTCATAGTTGATAGGGCGGCTAGGCTTGGGATTTCTCTGGGTAACTCGCCATCTAAAATTATTAATTCGGTCAACTCTATTAAAAGAATTGAGAATGAGAGGGCAGTAACTTTTCTCACAAACAATTTGAAAGAAGTCGAGCATGGTAATCATGATAGTCTTGTTATAAAAAGAGCATCCAACATTTCTGAAGATTTAGAAAATGAAGACGAGGATAATTCCTTAGACCAATTGGGTACTGAAGGAATTACACTACGCGGTAAGAGAAAGGTAAATAAGGGCAATGGCCTATCTAGTAATAGACGAAGTGCTAGAATCGCAAAGTTAAAAAATAAACAGTAAAATGAAAGGCATGATTTGGAACAGTGACGGGTTAGGGGACACGGCCAAACATAATGTGATTCAAGAAACAGTGAGAGAGCAAAAATTAGATTTTGTGGCTATATTGGAGACAGGTAGATCCAATTTCGCAACTCCTTTTTTAAAACAGCTTGCTGGAGGGATGGATTATTCGTGGTATTGTTTACCACCGCATGGTCGGTCTGGTGGCATACTAGCTGGGTTTAATAATGCGTCATTATGCATACAAAATGTTGTAGCTGGTGACTACTGTGTTAAATTCGAACTAAAATCAAAACAGGATGGTTTCTTGTGGTCTTTTGTAGTGGTCTATGGGGCTGCGCAAGAAGCACACAAACCTGATTTTCTGGCCGAACTTGTTCGGATTTGCGAGAATGAAACACTACCTATGTTGGTGGGGGGTGATTTCAATATCATTAGAAGACAAGAGGAGAAAAATAACTCAAATTTTAATGTAAGATGGCCATTTATATTTAATGCAATAATCGAAAGTTTAAGCCTCAGAGAACTTCAACTCTCTGGGGGCAATATACTTGGGCCAGTAGGCGGGATGTTCCAACATATGAAAAGTTGGATCGGTCCTTGCGAGCGTTTCATGGGAGCAAAAATATCCTCTTGTCACGGTACATGCGATGACCCGCACGGGGTCTGACCATACACCATTAATTATAGATTCGGGAATTGAGGCTCACATCGGAAACAAATCTGCTTTCTCTTTTGAACTTTCTTGGTTGCGAAAAGAAGGTTTTTATGAGATGGTATGTAAAGAATGGGAGTCTACTACTGCCGGAGAGTCACCTGTTGAAAGGTGGCAGAATAAAATTAGGCATTTGCGCCAATATCTTCGGGGGTGGGCAAAGAATATTAGTGGAGAATATAAAAAACTGAAACAAAAATTGTGCCTTTTAATTGATCAATTGGATATCAAGGCTGAAACTACTACGTTGTCGGTGGCTGAAAGTGCAGCCAAAAAAGAGGCGGATGATTACTTGGCACGACTAAGACGCGATGAAGAGTCTAAATGGGCTCAGCGGGCAAAAGTCAAACACATACAAGAAGGGGGAAATAATACTAAATATTTTCATCTCATTGCAAATGGAAAGCATAGAAAGAAAAAGATTTTCCAATTAGAGCAAGATGAGGGAACGATTGTGGGACAGAACAACTTGAAGGTGTTCATCTCAGAATATTACAAACGCTTATTTGGGGCGTCCGATCCTTGCTGTTTTACCTTGGACGAATCTTTTATCGCTGATCTACCGCAAATTTCACCACAAGAAAACAGCATTTTAACATCTAACTTTAGTGAAAAGGAGGTGTTTCAGGCTATTTCGCAAATGGAGCACAATAAAGCTCCGGGACCGGATGGGTTCCAGCTGAATTTTATCAAAGATTTTGGAGTGTGATAAAGGCTGACTTGATGGCCATGTTTACACAGCTCCAAAATGGTGATCTACCTCTTTTTAAACTAAATTTTGGGGTGATTACTTTATTACCCAAAAAAGAGGATGCGAGTAGAATTGAGCAATATAGACCGATTTGTTTGCTTAACGTGAGCTTCAAGATTTTTACAAAAGTGGGTACGAACCGTGTGTCGGTAATTGCTCACAAGGTGATAAGGCCTACACAAACTGCATTTATGCCGGGTAGAAACATTCTCGAGGGGGTTGTTGTATTGCATGAAACAATACATGAACTAAAAAGGAAAAAACTAGACGGTGTGCTTTTCAAAATTGACTTTGAAAAAGCATACGATAAAGTTAAATGGTCTTTTTTACAACAAGCTTTGCGTATGAAAGGATTTAGTCCAAAATGGCGTGATTGGGTAGGACGTTTTGTTCAAGGAGGAATGTGGGAATACGAGTGAATGATGACATTGGTCATTATTTTCAGACTCTAAAAGGGTTACGCCAAGGTGACCCTCTATCCTCAATTTTGTTTAATGTAGTGGTCGATATGTTGGCTGTTCTAATTGCGCGTGCAAAAGAAGATGGTCAAGTGGGGGCTCTCATACCTGATCTTGTTGATGGGGGAGTGTCCATATTACAATATGCGGATGACACAATTTTGTTCTTAGAACATGATCTAGACAAAGCCGTAAATATGAAATTAATCTTATCAATGTTTGAGCAACTTTCTGGGCTCAAAATAAATTTTCATAAAAGCGAGCTTTTCTGTTTTGGCAAGGCTAAAGAAGTACAGAATGAGTACTGTCAAATTTTCGGTTGTGGCATAGGTGAATTGCCTTTCAAATATCTGGGGATTCCCATTCATTACCGAAGGTTATTAAACAAGGAATGGAAAATAATTGAAGATAGGTTTGAAAAGAAGTTAGGGTGTTGGGCAGGCAAGATGTTATCATATGGTGATCGTCTTGTTTTGATCAATTCTGTCCTAACTAGCCTTCCGATGTTTCTACTCTCGTTCTTCCAAATTCCAGTGGGGGTGCGGAAGAGGTTAGATTACTTTCGCTCTCGATTTTTTTGGCAAAGTGATCAACATAAGAGAAAGTACCACCTATCTAGATGGAATATCATTTGTCGGCCGAAGGATCAAGGGGGTTTGGGTATTGCGGTTCTAGATATTAAAAATAAATGTCTTCTTGGCAAATGGCTAAATAAGATTTTAAATGAAAGAGGGGTTTGGCAGGAACTATTGTGCAACAAATACCTTCATGAGAAAACGCTTGCCCAATGCGAATCGAAACCTAATGACTCTCCATTTTGGAAGGGCATTATGGCGGTAAAGACTGAATTCTTTACAAGGGGTTCTTTCGTTGTGGGTAACGGTCGGCAAACAACATTTTGGGAGGATACATGGCTTGGGAACAAGCCGTTGGCTGTTCAATATCCTTCCTTGTTTAATATTGTTAGACACAAAAATGTGTTAGTGGCGCATGTTCTGTCTAATAATCCTCTAAACATTGAATTTCGGAGAACCTTAACTGATAACAAATGGCTATCATGGTTGAGATTCGTAGAGCGATTGATGCAAGTCACTCTATCGAATGTTGATGACCGCTTCAAATGGAACTTGACTACTAATGGTGTCTTTACGGTTAAATCAATGTATTCGGATATGATGCATGGCCATACCCCTTTTTTACATAAATACTTATGGAAATTGAAAGTTCCTCTCAAGATAAAAATCTTTATGTGGTTTTTAAGAAGAAAGGTTATTCTTACTAAGGACAATCTGATTAAAAGGAACTGGAACAGGTGTAAGAAGTGTGCTTTTTGTCCCGCGGATGAGTCCGTGAAGCACCTTTTTATCTCCTGTCCGTTTGTCACACACATTTGGAGATTATTCCATTTCACCTTCAATATTACCCACCAACTAGTGTTGCAAATTTGTTTGGGCACTGGCTTAATGGAATTGATAAAATGACTAAAGCACGTATTCGCATTGGTGTCTGTGCTTTCTTATGGGCTGTTTGGAACTGTCGCAATGATGTGGTGTTTAACAAGGTCAGAGATGCTCATTTTTTGCAGGTCGTTCATCGCGCTATCTACTGGATTCGTCTGTGGTCCTTCCTTCTCCCGTCGGAGCAACGGGGTACCATGGAGTCTGGATGTACCCGCATTATGGCGGTAGTCTGTGCTATTTGCTGCCAACATGGGTGGCAACATACTAGAAGAATTCAATGAATAGTCTATTCTTAATAGCTTTGTTTCGCTGGTTGATTCATGTAGCCACTTTGGCTGATCCGTGATTTGTAATAACTGATTCATACTCTCTTGCTACTTTTATTTAATATAAAAGGCTGTGTGCATCCTCATGATGCAGAGGCCGGGAAACCCATTTCTAAAAAAAAAACACAGGTTGCACCATCCGCCGCAGCAATGTTAGGCGACGACCCACGCGGCGAGACAGCCGCACCACCAACAGGTGCACTCGGCCTTGGACTGCGGCGTCCGCCGGCACTGCGAGCAGCCGTGTCTGCCCCGACAGCGCCACTGGGCGAGCGAGTAGCCCGAGCAGGAGATACACAGGCACCCAAAACATCAGAGCCGCCAGCTTTTTCTGGGTCGTACACAGAATTGAGCAATGGTGAGACTCGGACAGAGTTAGAAACAAAAAAATTATTTGGTTCAGAAAATTCCATCGAGTTATCAAGCAGATCATCAAATACAGAAGCCGGCATACCTGACTTGTTCAGGACCACCTCATTGACCGACCCTTCCACGAACTCAGCCACCCGATCCGCCGTATGAGCATCGGCTGGAGACGTGAAAAGAACCCTCTGTACTTTCTTTAACTCAGCTTTCCTAGACCTCTCCTCCTCTTCCTCCACCATATCACACCACCTATCCGAGATGGATCCAAACCTTATGTTTGGCGTTAGACTGACCACCTTAGTAATAGAATCAGGTAATTCCACACCCGGGGTAATCTCCTTATCACGCTTTCCTTCTTCTTTGCTTAAATTAGGCCCTTTGTTTTCGGAAAGAGCATCCTCTTGCTCCATTTTCCCTTGACCAACATCCCCATCACCATTACCAGCATCATCATTAGGATCATCAACCACCATCTCATCCTCCTCATTAGACGTCTCAATCTCAATAGACAGCCTATACCCCTTATCCTCATACATAATCGTTTTATGATAGGGAATGACAGACATATCCGTGACCTGGACCTGAGCACGAACCACCTCATGTCTCCTTGTATATGCCATGTCAATCGCCTTAGTTTCCCAAACATCCCAACCATCCCCCATAATGCTAGGTAGTCATCAAGTAAACCTTCGGGCATCCCACTTATGAGGATCCACACATTATAGAGACGTTGTGTCGGTTTAACTTCAGATTTCCACTCCGTGAATTTGATGAAAATCTTGCTATTTTCCTTAGTCTCAAAAGACCCAAACCTCATCGCACGGATCAGCTCCATCTTGCTAGGGAATTCAGCCTTATACATATTATTTCCGTGCAATTGAACGTCCCATGGGAAATCATCATCCATCACCACCCAACGCAACACACCAATAATCTCATCGGCCAAAAGTGTACCACCAGAAAATGTTATTCGTCCAGTCCTCCCACTGTTGGATCTTGGACGATAAGAAGCAGAGTTGGACACATCAAAGAACATCAGCTCCTCATGAGCATAAACAGATAACATTGGTTTGGGGGCATCGTGTAGCGAACCTTATTAATAAAAGGGGTGTCTCAGTGTCTGTCTACTGATGCAGAGGCTGGGGTGCTGTGCGAGCTCCATGCATGTATTATGTTGATGCGAGCTTTGTTTAATAAAATCACCTTTGCCGAAAAACAAATCAACAGGAACAATATTTGCTTGCATTTAAAATTCGTACTTGGTGAAGAACGGATCTTTGACCGTTTGACGGCAAGGGTCTCGTGTCGTATGCTTCCTTCGGTCTTCCACCATTGAGCGGGAACATGACGAGCTGACATCTGTAGCAAGGTTAGAAAAATCAGGCCGCCTTTGAAGTCTTCTCTTAGTCTCTTGCGGTGTCAAGGGCATATACAATTCCTACTAGTACAGACAGAGATGAGATCATCGATCACAGGGCATGGAGACTCTCGGCTTAGCCCTGATACCACCATGGAGCTTGCTCTACGCTCTCGGGGCCCTGGCTGCTCTGTGGTGTGCATGGCGGGTACTGGCCGGTGCTTGGCTCGGCCCACAGAGGGTCGCCCGGGCCCTGCGAGCCCAGGGCCTCTGCGGCACGGCGTACAGCTTCCCCTCCGGCGACATGAAGGAGTATGTGCGGCTCCTCGCGGCGGCGTGCTCCGAGCCCATGCCGCTGTCGTCGCACGCCGTCACCGCCCGAGTGGTGCCGTTCGACGACGCCATCATCAGAGAACATGGTAACTCCCTCCCCTCACTCCATTAATCTCGCGCACGGGAACAATTCTGCTAAAGTACATGAGAAATCACACCGGGGTTGCAGGTAAGGTTGCTCTGACTTGGTTCGGTCCAGAGCCAAGGGTGGTCGTGGCCGAACCTAAGCTGTTCCGGGAGATCCTATCGAACAAGCACGGGCAGTTTGGGAAGCAAAAGTCCATCCTTGGGATCGAGCGGCTGCTGGCCAACGGGCTGACAACCCACCAGGGGGAGAAGTGGGTCACCCACCGGAGAATCATCAACCACGCCTTCCATCTCGAGAAGCTCAAGGTCCCTCATGTCGCTCCCCCTCCCCGATAAACAACCTGTTGCAGGCTTTAACCTCTCCCGGAGGCTAACAGGGGAGATTGGTTTTTGCAGAGGATGCTACCGGCTTTTGCTGCCTGTTCCGGTGAACTGGTGAGTAGGTGGGGGAACTCTGTGGGGTCGGGTGATGCGCAGGAGATCGATGTCTGGCCGGAGTTCCAAAACCTCACGGGCGACGCCATCTCCCGGGTGGCGTTCGGGAGCAGCTTCGGTGAAGGGAGAAAGATCTTCCGGTTGCAATCGGAGCAGGCACAGAATGCTGTCAAGATGGCGAACCTGATGTATATCCCAGGTTACAGGTGAGGGCAGCTTTCAAAGAAATGCAACTACGCTTGTGCATCTCTGTATTTCATCATCAGAATATGAAGACCATATATGTACTGCTTTGTGTTGTTTGGTCCTCGTGCAAATAAATTGATATTCACAGCAAAGTTTTGATTCACAAATGCCACATAATTGCACAAAGTGCGAAAATGATGGGGTGCAATTTGTTCATTTTTGTTACGCAGGTTCCTACCAACGAAGCTCAATAGAAGGATGAAGGCAAACGCCCGTGAGGTCGAAACACTCCTGAAAGGCATAATCGCCAAGAGGGAAAGGGCCACGAAGGACGGCCATGCTGACAACGACGATCTACTAGGCCTGATGATGGAGTCCAACATTAGAGAAACCCATGAAGCTGGAAGCTCCAAGCCAACGATGACCACCGACGACATAGTCGGGGAGCTGAAGCTCTTCTATTTTGCAGGCATGGAGACAACCGCGGTGCTGCTCACATGGGCAATGGTCGTGCTAAGCATGCACCCCGAGTGGCAGGACCGTGCGAGGGAGGAGGTTCTGCGCGTCTTTGGAAAGAACCAGCCGGATCCCGAGGGCATAAATCGGCTAAAAGTTGTGAGTACAGCAGAGGAGGATATAGAGATACAGTTTCTCATCTACTTGTTTACTTTGGTTTATATCCATCTTCTCTGCTGTTTTAGGTAACCATGATACTACACGAGGTTCTTAGACTGTACCCACCAATCCTACTACTTGGCCGGGAGGCGTACGGGGAGACGGAGCTGGGAGGCGTCACGTATCCACCAGGCGTAACATTTACGCTGCCCATTGTGTCCATTCACCATGATCCAGATGTGTGGGGCGAAGATGTCGACAAATTTAAGCCGGAGAGATTCGCGGAGGGTGTCGCCACCGCGTCCAAGGACTCGCCGGCGTTCTTTCCGTTCGGCTGGGGCCCGCGGATTTGTGTCGGGCAGAACTTTGCGCTGCTGGAGGCCAAGATGGGATTGAGCATGATCCTGCAGCACTTCTTGTTCGAGCTCTCGCCGTCTTACGCGCATGCGCCGTGCCCGGTCTCTACTCTGCAGCCCCAGCACGGGGCGCAGATTATGCTCAGGAAACTGTAAGAGCACTCGAGGCCAAGTAGGGATTATGTACATTTTGGTTATCCTAGAAAATATATGGAATGTAACTAAATAAAAGATTCTATAAAGATAAACCTTGATACTTGTGATCGAAGGTGTCTGACAAGTTATATACTCCCTCTGTATATGAAAGGATGTCTTAACTTAACTTAATTTGCATATATCTACATACTAAAATATGTCTAGATAAATGCAAATTTTGATAAAGTTGAGACATTCTTTTATAGACGGAGAGAGTATACTCAAGAAAACGAGTTGATATGCACATCTCATTTGTGCTAATGTGATGCTCGCACATAATGTTTTGATGTACATCACTGATCGTTTCTCCCCCAGTTATAACAATCCAGAAATAGAGTATTCCCGTCAGTGATAACAATCATGACTAACAATTTGGACCATCCGATCAATAATAAATTGTCACACAGAAGTTTCTCATTCGTCTCGGTCATGAAAAAATATACCAAGCCATTTCCAAGCAAACTAAAAGTAACAGAACCGAGAAAAGACACTTCGTTGTGTTTATTTTTGTCCTGTTTGCTGACACTTCAGATGATGACTGTGCACAAACTCCCAGTTTGGGTGATCGAAAGGATCGAACAACGCCTGGCTACAAGTCACAACTGGTTCGGTGCATGCAACGAGCTCAGAGTTAGATGCATATAAAATCAAAGAACTACTGATGACAGAAATTGGCTAATCTTAAATCAAATGCGGTTATCAAATGTGTAGAGGCAAATCCATGCTATTACTTACTGCTTTGCCCTTGGTTCTTCTAACCCAATCCTGCTCGCAACTACTGTACCAGACTACTCATCATTTTCCTTTTGCAAGGAAGACGTGACACATTTTATGTCTTCAGAACCCATGAAAGAGATCGAACTTTAGGCAAACCAATCCAAGCATTCACATCATCTCGAAAACCAGATCCGGCTAACTTATGCAGTAGCGAAAGGCTGGTGCAATTCAACATACAGTACCTTCTACGCAACTCCCAGGACGGTCAGACTACTGATGCGATTCAACACAACCTAGTCAATACTAAGCCTCAAAATATCAAGCTCCCGACAAGATAGATATTCAACAACAACAAAAACACATAATATGGGATATCAGAACATAAGCAGAAAACCGACGTCGAAATCTCCACGCTTGAGACAACATGTAAGAAAATCAAATGCACCCAAACATGGGGACACACCAAAATGCAAGCAAGATCAGTTCACAGGTCTGCGCCACAAGTTAAGTACTAACTTAGCGAAGCAAGTCAATGTGCGTTCAACCTTCACACCAATTGACGAATATCAACAGGAATTAGATAACCAGACGGAAGTTAGCAGGTTAAGCAATTAATTCCTACAAAGTGCACTTCACAGCTGACTGGTGCCTACTACATAGAGGGTCGACCTCCTCGTCAAGCATACAGATGGGAGAAACTACATCCAACAGACCATTTCTGCATCTCAGCCACCGGAATGTAACTGTAGGTACCTGCATTGCAAGTAGTACCATCAGCCAAAGAAACTTGTGCTATTCAATCAGGAAAAGTTGTTGTTGGAATTATTCACATATATTTTGTGTGACTCGAACATAAACATTAGTTTCACAATTTGTGGTAGTATCAGAACAACTCGATATTACTGGACAAAACCACCTCTGAAATAGAGAACAATAGGTAACTTGTAGTGAGGCAGTACACTTTCAACTTCAAATATCCGAAGAATATCCGAAGAATTGGCTAAACTAGAAGTGTATAGGCCAACAGAACAGTGGGCATATAAGGTGCCCGTGGACTAGGAAAGTATAAACAAGCGGATAAGCAACTTTTAGAAATGTATATGGGCTAGCTAGTCACTAGCAAATCGAAATTGATCAAATTCATGCAGTACAAGACTCCAGCAAGGGATCGTGCATAATCTTATAAACTGGCACTTCCTTCGATCCAAAAAGTTAAATGTGATGCAGCAACGAGTAAGAGTAAAACTGTAAGAGTAAAACAGAAATATATGCCCAAAACACGGCAAAGAATTATTAGGTCATTTGCTACTACTTAGCATGAGAACAGTCTCATCTCCGAGCAGGCACGAAACCACGAACACATGCATAAAAAGAGAATGAGGAAGGATTTTAAGTCATTAGTCATAAGGAGCTTTGGGAGTACTAAGAAACAGGTAAACCAAAAGGAAGGAACTTGGATGGAAGGGAGGGCAAACAGAAGAGCACATCCAGTATATTGGGGAAGAACATCAGTAGATACAAAAAAATAAAGATAAACTGTTATTGGTGATAAAAGCAGCTTTAAAGATGAATCTAGTCATGTCCTTTTGATCCTGTGTTCAATATGAAGTGTAAACATACAGGTGGCTAAAATTGAAGATATTATATTGGACATAAAGCGTACATAAGTACATATAGTTGAAGTTTGAGCAGCCAAACATATCAGTGGCTCATGGCCAGTGCATATTTATGCAAATTTGGCGGATAACGAGCAACATGCTGAGGAAATGTTTATCCAAACAGCTAACACTAGAATAATCGCCCATAAAACTACAATAACTGCAAGCAAATCAATAAACAACAGTATAAGATTTAGTGATAGCAATCCTTAGTTCACTAGGTATCACAATGATTAAAATAAGAAGCAATGTAAAGTGGCAAAACTATAAGCCTAAAATGGTCAGGTATCATCATATCAGTTACTTGTGTAGACGGAACAATCTGCAAGTTACACTATGACTTGATTTTTTAAAGCCAAAGTAGTAACAAGTATAAGTGAAACACAAATATATCCCCAAAGCACAGTGAGTGTAATTAGTTCACTTGCTACGACTTAGCACGATAGCATTCTCATCTGTGGGCAGGCACGAGCATATGCACACAAATAGCGAATGGGAGAAGGCTCCTAGCTAAAGGAAGAAGAACCCACAGTAGCAGAAGGAACTGGGGGAGTATAGTAATGAAGGGGTAAACTGAGAGCAAGGCAGCTAGATGGAACGTGAAGGCAAGCAAAAAAGAACATCCAGTAGAGATGGGGCCGGTAAAACATTAGCAAGCAAAAGAGAAGGCGGGTGGACGAAAGCATCAAGAAGAGAAAGGATAACTGCTGAGGAAGGGATAAGGAAACAGGGCCTGGAGAAAAGATGCAAGTCGCAGCCTGGCATCAAAGAATAAAAGGTGGCCATGTGGGCAACATACAGACATTATTTGAAGGAAAGAGTTGTAGAGAAAATCTTAATAGTCCTCTCTTGCGATTTGACTTGAGAAATTTCAGTAAAAAGGATAGCAGTACATAATTGGAAGGAACAGATCCGATACCTCAACATACATGAAGAAGATAAACTTACCTGCTCAACCATCAACATAGCATATCTAACGGGACAATCCTCTTAACCACTGTGCAGAAGATCAGTTGCATCATGTCCACCACCATTACCTATTTCTGCAAGCATAAAAAGTCAAACAACCAATGAAATTCCAACAAAAAGCCAAACTCATAGCTGTAGTTTGAAAAAACAACAGTTTTGATACAGCATTAGGAATAGATAAAGAAACTAAACCTACCTCTAAATTTAAAGAATGTCTTGAAAACTGTATATACTGATGAATATCGCAAAAATGAAGAGCATGCAGACTCAGGCTATTAGCTGGTCAGGAGAGACAGATTATCCCTAAGCTTGTTCATACAGAAAAATATATCATACTAATAAGTCCTAGCAAAAAGTGATAATGAGTTCTCAGATTAGTTTATCTTCAAATATTTTTCGCATTAAAATGAAAGGAACTCTATTTATTAGTTATTCAGGTACAAATGCACTTGCCATGCACGACACATTATCTTAACTGTGTTAGAATGACCAACTATTCGTAAATTTCAAACAAAATAATTATTACTGATTTAAGATTACTAGCAAGATTAGCGGAGATAATTATACTGAACGATAGAATTAGAAGTAGCTCCAAGCTTCCAAATGTACCTATTGACTCAAAGAACTTTCATAGGGATGGATTCCACAAGACAACAATTGATCCAGGACTTGCACAATTTTCAAGTAAACTGCTGAACAGAGAATAAATGATTTGATACTAAATAGTAGCAGCTCTGAAAGAGACTAGCGATAACAAAGGTTCCATGATCTAAAATATATCATGCACAAAACTCACAACCAACTCCTACTCAGCCTTCGGTGAGCTATGTGCTAGTACTAAATCCAACGGTTACAGGACTAGGTTTGAGATGTGGTCTTCAGCTATGACCCAAAACAACAGATTTCTTTTATAAGAAAGTCTGAAGCGAAGTATCAGGATAGTACCACATCAACATGTCTGTGTGCATATTTAGCAATTCGACCAATGCATGGTCATGGTCCTTAACATGTCAAATTACATAACAGAAACTATGTTATGTTTTCCCATGTTTAGTTATCTCTAGCAGAGAATTGACCTTGGCAAGCTCCATATGTGAATATAACAAACACATATTGCTTGCACTATGACAAATTATTCAAAAACCACTACCAACAAATTAAGCAAACATACAGAAGATGTAACTAAAATGCAAGACAACAGACAAGACTATGTAGGGTAGGACGCTAAAGTATTCTCCAGGCTCATCAACCTTCTTAACCTGCCCAGAATTGAGCTTGATCGTGAATAAGCCAGCACCTGAGCTAACGAAGACGACACCCACACCCTCTGCATAGCCGACCACGGCGACATTCACACCCTTTGGAATGCCGACCCTGAATAGTTTTTCATAAAGATTGGCAACAGGTATTGTTCTCTCCAGCTCGAGGACCTTGTACTGTACCCATTCTGCAGCTTCTTCTTCTGTATTCACCTTCCTTGGCCACGTATAAAGGCTGGAACCCTGAATGCAGGCAAAGCCCAGTGAATTGTTGTTGTCCAGCGCCATGAGGGCAATGTTGTACACGTCCAGCTGCGGCGGGTCAATCATAGATAAGCGATCCTTGCCCAAGTCATACTTGACAATTGCATTGTCCTCGCGAATTGTGAAGTAGACTGCATCTCCGACAAGGGTGCCTCGCATAGGCTGGAGATAGGGCGTGTAGAAAAATCTTCTCTGTTTCTGTTTCTGCCGCAGCATGTACCGGGCAAAGGGTTCACAGGTGTCGTCAAGACATACCGGCACGCTCCACACATTCGTCTCTGACGAGTAGACGCTCGCAAGTATGATTTCCTTGTGGTCATGGGTGGCCGCAAAGACGACACGGAAGGGGCCACCGTGGCAGTCGAGGTGGTCCCAGCCGTCGGCGGCGCAGAGCACCACGGCAGAGTAGATGAGCCAATCCATGTCCTCCGGCTCGGGTGGCAGGTAGTGTCGATCGCCTGTGACCGGGTCCCAGACGAGGTAACTACACTCGCCGCCGAACATGTGGATGAGGACGCGGCCGTGACGACAGTCGAGGGGGCGCGTGCGGCGGCCGTCGGAGCCGGGGTGGGGGAACTCGGGCATCGACGTGGTGGAGGCGAAGCGGGCGGGCGGGTCCCCTTGGAATACCATGAGGCGGTGGAGGAAGCCGAGGAGCGGAGGGGCGCCGTGGTAGTCGCGGTAGCTGCGGCGGAAGCCGGGGTCGCAGATGATGCGGAGCCACGGCTTGCAGACGAGGGCGGCGCGGAAGAGGTGCTCGGGCTCGTCCGGTGGGAGGCGGAGGAGGATCTCGGCGGTGAGGTCGTCGATTAGCGGGCGTGGCGGCGGCGCCATGGTGCGCCCGTGGTGGTTTGGGTGGTGGGTTCTGGATGTTCCTTGCGTTGCGGGATGCCCTTCCACAGCCGAGAGCACTCTGCCTGCCTCTGCGACTGCGAGTGAGATTAAAGCCCACGATAGCTACAGAGAAGGCCCATTGAACCTCAGAACGTTTTTTCCTTAGAGAAAGTCCATGATCTTTACTATTAAATGGGAGTCTGCGGTCGTGATGATACGTCGGTACGTCGTCCGTTTTCTGCCCTCGGCAGAAAATTCAGCGCCGACATGTGGGGACACAGTCTAACGCACCCTTCTCCCTGGACGTCTTGAATCCAGTGTGCATCGCAAACACCATAACGCCGTCGCCTGAGCCCGATCGACGAAGACCTCGACCGCATGTCGTGCTGCGCCGCCCTAATATCCCCCGTGGTGATTTGCTTCCCTCAACCTCCCAGCACGAGCTCCGCCGGCACGCGACACCTCCGGCCATGTAAGCCACGATCTCCCCCAGAAATCGTGCCTTTTCCTTCTCCCTGCCGATCCAATCTGGCTGCGTTTTCCTCTCGCGGTTCTGGCGGGGCTACCTCTCCCTAGCTATAGCAACCGGATGCAAGGATAGCAGAGCGGCGTCGGGGGAGAGGGACAGGTTGGATCTGACGGTGGTCTCCATGGAGGAGCGGGACAGGTCGAACTCGACCTCGAGCAGGCCTTCGAGTCTATCGGCACCGACGCCGTGATGGACGTTCACCTTCCAGTGCCCTTCCACTCCGTCAGCTGGGGATCCAGCACCACGACCTCGTCTTCGCCGCCAAGATGTGTGGAATCTCTTATTTCTTAGAACCTGTCAGGGATGAGCTCAAGTGTGACGTGCTCATATGTTTGTGTTTCTTCGTGAACCAGATTGGGCGTTGATGACCTCCTTCCTGGCGATGCCTGCACACGCCCGCGCATAGATGAGTAATTCAGGGCCCATGTATGCCACGATTTTGGATTGTGTTCAGCTTGCTATCCATGCCACGATTTTGGATGCATTACTATTTGCTGCATCCCACATTCATCTTTAATGGTATACAATTTCGTTGTTGAGTCATGTATTTAGAATTTTAGATCGATTATACATTGGATCCAGAAAACATGACCAACCACCTATTAGTACACCCATAGATGAAGCTCGTACTGAATATGAGAGCAATAGAGAGAAGAAAAGTAACCCATTCATCTGATTTACAAATGCGTATTGTTTCAAGTTTGTTATTATTGCAGATGTTCATTTTTACTATGATGCCATCAGATCGGAGTCGTTAAAAATGACATCGTCAAGCTATTTTGGCACAATCAAGAGTTGTGGTGTGTTCTCTAGCCTTCTTCTTTGTTTTTGTTGTAGGTGGACATTTGGTTAATTGGCTTTAATAAAAGGCGTTGGTAGACCAGAGATATTTAATACTATCAACTTAAGTGTGGCCAGAGTTCTCCAGGAGTCAAGGGGTCAGGTTGACATCTCATAAGAATTTAGTTACCAAATTTGTATACCTACGGCATACTGAATTGCAGATTTAGATAGCTATACTACGAGTCGTTTTCTTCTCTCTCTAGATTGTGAGGTTGTATTTTGAAGTGCTGAAACTATTTACTTTGCGTACTTTGACGATGTTGCGGTTTTATCCGGGCTCCATCTGCAGGCCAGCTCGGCCATGTTCCTTATGTCGCTCGTGCTCGCCGCCACGTTGCCATGGCATCCAGACCAGCAGCTACTGTTTGAACAAAAAACTATTTCATTGCTAATTGCACTCCCTTTGTTCAACTCAATACTTAGTATGCCATCGAGTCTTGAAAACACTTATGTTGTGATTGATACTTATAGTTTGTTGTATTTGATTATAGGAGATCCGTGGAGTTGTGCCATCCTAAAAAGTATACCAAGTTCATACAACACGTGCTGGTGATGCATTTGTTTGTAGTTTACTAATTCGATATCTGATGAGTGCTACAGGATCAGAAAAGGCTCAAGGAGGTGATTAAATTTGCCAGTGTATGAAGAGAAATCACCACCACAAAGGGTCAATTCCTTTGTTGCCTGCGAAAATTGAGGTCTTCCAACTAAGGGAGAATGCATAGATGCTTAAGAATTACGCTAGCTTAAAATCATGCAAGTTGTATTGTATGCTGATCTGGATCAGAAGAATGGTGTACCCCCAAAGATATGTTTGTCTTTTTGTTTGCCCTACTTCCCTTCTAGAAAGGATTTTTGTTTTGGAATTCTAATTTGAATAAGCAAAGCCTTCATTATCATTGTGTCCCTTTATGTAATTATAATTAAGTAACTAGCCTCTAATGGCAGTACTCCCTCCATCCCATAGTTTCCTCTGAAAAGTCAAGCTTGAGACCAACAATTTTGAAAAAACTATCAATATTTTAAATATTTTGAAAATAAAATGTAAAAATATACTTCATGATAAATTTAAATATACTGATTTGATATTATAAATTCTAATAATATTTTCTGAAATCTTGGTCAAAGATAGTAAATTTTGACAATGAGAAGACTATATGCCTTATAAACAGGAAAGGAGTGAGTTATTTGTTTCCACGTTCTATCACTTTATTTGCGGGTCCCAATTGTTTGTGAATTCTTATTCTCAAATTTTCACAATTAAATACATGTACAATGCTGTTATAGAACATAGAGTATCATGATGCTCCTGGTAAGTAATATTCAGTTGTGCCTTGTACCAGCCATGTCAGAATTTTGGTCTACACGTTTTTAGCGGGCATATTAGTGTTAAATTTATTATAAATTTTGGCCTTGTAACAAAGTTGCAATGTTCTGTGGCCGCTAGCCAAATGGTCGGTGAGAAGGAGTGAAAGAAGCATAATGGTTGAGAAAGCACACTCAAATGAAAATTTTGACGAATGATGCTTCTATATTTATTTTGAGTTATCTCGTAGCAACTCAAGAAACTTATGGGCTATGGAAAACTGTAAGGACATTTTGATAGAGTTGGAGAAAACACCCATCTAGCAGTGAGATACTGTTGAGTACAACTGTGGCTTCCTTTGATTGAGATGACTATAAAATATTTTGACGATGTGAAAAAGTAATTGAGAGTCGGTAGCAAAGCACGGTCATTCAACTAGTACCACTATATACACAAGAAAAAGAGTTGATCCACTCCAAAACAAAACAAAAAGTTGATATGCACATCTCGTTTTGTGGTAATCTGATACTCGCAGGTAATGTTTTGGTGGAGTACACCACTCGTAATTTTTCCCGTCAGTGATAACAATCCAGAAAAGGATACAATTTGAACCATCCGTTCAACAATGAATTGTTGGTGATAGTTGGTTTCGCAGCGGAAGTTACCCATTCGTCTCGGTCATCAAAATATAAACCGAGCCATCTCTGAGCAAACTATAAGTAACAGAACCGCAAATATTTAGAAATTTAGTTTGGCTCTCGAGCTCATATATGTTCCTGCTATGTTAAACAAAATTCAAACAATAGTAAAACATTCACAAAAATTCTGAAAATTTTTGGAGGCGAACACATACATATGTATAACATACATGCCGAGTTTTGTGGGGAAATTACATTCGGTATGTTCTGTGCAAAACAGACAAATTCATGACCGAAATGAAATTTCAAAAACATATTGTTTAGAGCATTGATTTTGTTATTTTTACACGGAACACCACACATGTCATTTCATCACGAAACTTGGCACGTATTTAAAAACATGAATATGTTTGTCACCAAAAAATTAAATTTTTTAAAAACAATTTACTATTGTTTGAATTTTATTTAATATACAGGAGCATATCTCGGGAGTCAAAACGCCTCTCCCTAGACAGACCCGCTTCATTCTATTTATTTATTTGTCCTGTTTGCTGACACTGTCGACTGGATGCGTACTCAATTACGGCAGAAGCATGTCAGCAAAATACCCCGGATTCGGCTGCAGCACCAAGCTTTGGTTTCTCCATCAAACCATTATCATGTGGCTCGTTCTCACCGCTTCCTATAAGTTTGCTGCTCGGCACACCATAGCTTGCTCCTACCCACTACCAGTAACCTCTTGTCCAGCAACGAACTGTGAGCCACGCTTGAGAGTTCGGCTCAGCCATGTCGATCGAAGTAGTCCTGCTATCGCAACCGTGGAGCTTGATTTTTTCGCTGGGCGCGCTCGTGGCCCTTTGGTGGGCATGGCGTGTGATCGAGATGGCCTGGATCAGACCGCGGAGGCTGGGCCGAGCCCTGCGGGTCCAGGGCCTCCGCGGCACGGCGTACCGCTTCCCGTTCGGCGACCTGAAGGAGTTCGCGCGGATGGTCGCCGTGGCTCGGTCGAAGCCCATGCCGCTGTCCCACGATATCACACCGCGGGTGGCCCCTCTGTACCACAATGTGATCAAAGAACACGGTAATTAAATTAAATTCGTCTTTATAGGATGGTTTTACACGACGGTTAGTGAGTGAGTCCAGGTGAAAACTGAAGAAAGTTGAAATTGCAGGGAAGATTTCGGTGACGTGGTTCGGTCCGACGCCGCGGGTGATCGTCAACGACCCTAAACTGGTGCGGGAAATACTGGCCAACAAGCATGGCCACTTCAGGAAACGCAAGTTCAGTAATGGTATCGTCAGGCGGCTGGCTAACGGCCTGGTCAGCCACGACGGCGAGAAATGGGCCGCTCACCGGAAGATCATCAATCCCGCCTTCCATGCCGAGAAACTAAAGGTCAGTACAAGCACAAAGAAACTGATATGTAATCTTTCCTTTTAGATAACTTGAATTTAAGAGACTCTGGTTGCTCCGCAGAAAATGCTGCCTGCTTTCGTTGCATGTTGCAACGAGCTGGTAACTAGATGGGAGGATCACTTGGTATCCGACGAGACGAAGGAGATAGATGTCTGGCCGGAGTTTCAAAACCTCACCGGCGACGTGATCTCCCGTGCAGCGTTCGGCAGCAGCTTCAGCGAGGGGAGAAGGATTTTCCAAATACAGTCGGAGCAGGCCCAAAATGTAGTGAAGATGCTGAACGCTCTGTACCTCCCAGGTTTCAGGTGAGCCTGAGCCTTCATCTTGTCTGTGATGGTTGTACATCATCTAGGAGTAGTACATATTAATATTATTGCTCGTTGTGTATTTTGCAGATTCCTACCGATGAAGCTCAACAAAAAGGTGAAAGCAAATGCACGCGAGGTGGAAGCCCTGTTGAAAGGCATAATCGGCAAGAGGGAGAAGGCCATCAAAGAAGGCACTGCCAGCAACGAGGATCTGCTAGGCGTGCTGATGGAGTGCAACATCGCGGAGACCAAAGAGGCAGGAAACGCCAAGCCTATCATGACCATGGACGACATAATTGGCGAGCTCAAGCTCTTCTACTTCGCCGGAATGGACACCACGGCCGTGCTGCTCACCTGGACAATGGTCACGCTGAGCATGCACCCCGAGTGGCAGGACCGCGCGAGGGAGGAGGTCCTGCAAGCCTTCGGGAACAACCAGCCGGACTTCGACGGCATTAACCAATTGAAAGTTGTGAGTGCTCAGAACACCACAACTGCAAGTATATTTCATTGCAGCTCGAATCAGTTGGTTCTGACATTTGGGCGCGCAGGTGGCTATGATACTGTACGAGGTTCTCAGGTTGTACCCGCCAGTGATACAGTTTGACCGGCAGACGTACGAGGAGGTCGAGCTGGGTGGTGTCAGGTACCCACCTGGGGTGATCCTCTCGCTGCCGATCGTCTTCCTTCACCATGACCGGGAAGTGTGGGGAGAAGCCGCCGACGAATTCAAGCCGGAGAGGTTCGCGGAGGGCATCTCCAAGGCGACCAGGAACGACTCCCATGCGTTCTTCCCGTTCGGTTGGGGGGCGCGGATTTGCGTCGGCCAGAATTTCGCATTGATCGAGGCTAAAATGGCGTTGAGCAAGATACTACAACGCTTCTCGTTCGATCTGTCACCTTCCTATATGCACGCACCGTTCCCGGTCTCCACTCTGCAGCCTGATCATGGCGCACAGATCATGCTCAAGAAGCTCTAGTCACATGTCTTAATATCAGTTTTGCTAATTTTCGGTCACCCAAAATTCAATATCTTTTCCACAATTATGAAGTGTGGGATACAACAAATTATTCCTTAGTGAGCATTAGAGAATTTTTGACACAAGAGACCACCTGGGTGAGTGAAATGTTAGAAAGGACCACCTCTCAATCAAATTGGCAAAAATACCGTGGCGGCCTCTGGCCGGCGACGGCGGCCTCTGCCACGTGTCGCTTGGCCAGGAAGCCTCCATGGTACTTCTGCCATTTTGACTCGGAGGTGTTCATTTTTGACATTTCATTGGATCAAGTGGTCTCATGCGTCAAAAATTCAGCATTAGAGGCTCTCATATATCAAAATATCACAAAATTTGGTGCACAGAAGTGAGGGATCAGAATAATCTCACGAAATATGGATCACTATTTGAATGAGACAAATTAATGGATTTGCAATTCACAACCACCCCTAACAAATCTCCTCCTCCGACTCGTAAGGGGGGTACCACCATGTCGGCTACTTTGCAACATGCTTATAACTTCTCACTTGCAATATCTTGGTCATCATATTTGAAGGATTAGGATATATGACGAGAGAGGGTGAATAGGAGTTTATAAACTAGGTAATCTAAAACATAGAACACGTTTATGAGGTAGCATATCAAGCTGAAGCTTAGAGCAGCATATTTATGAAGCAAAAAATATATAGCACAAAAGATCTAGGCTAAAACTGATTTTTAGAAAGGAACATACTATATCTAGTAACAGGTGAACCGAGCCTTGAGAAATAGAGATGATAAAAAAGAATAAGTGAATCTTCAAGAGCAGAGCAATATGAACAATGGTAAATAAGAGCCGTCAAGTAGATCAATGAGCCACGTAGTTTCCAAATTTCAATACGTTCCCAAAAGATATACGTCTTTGTTCGACAGAAAATATACGCGTGCACGCCAAAGTTCTCGGACTAAGCTCTTCTTTTCTGCTAGCCATGCTCCTAAATGTGACCCTATTTTATCGAGTTGATTTTAAGAAAATTAATACAAACATTCACAAATTACCGCAAGTGCTCCACATATTGGATGCTCAACCAGCTTACTGTAAGTGTCAATCCCTAACCGTAACAAGCAAATCTCGTTTAGTTTGAACGCACCTGGTTTCAGCTCAGCAATGCTCGCTCTTTTTCTCTCTCAAAGAATTTGCTTAAAAACAAGGGAGAGGAGAAAAACTTGCAACTCGCAATAAGAATTGATCTAGGATCTGTAGTTCAGCTCAATTCACCAAAAGTTCCAACCCTACCCACTAGGGTGAAAAGAATATTCTCTGTATGAAGACGTCACTACAGTCACGTTTGCTAGGGCGTCAAACACCGTTCAAGAAAAAAAAACCTCTTCTACCACAAAAACTAACTGCGGTAGAAGATGACTTTTCTTCTGGTGCCAGTAGAAGCGTCACACTAACGCTCGACTATGGAGAAGTCTATCGCATTCACACGAAGATGTTCGAGGGATCAGACGAGGTGTATTGCACTGCCCGACCCACCGTATCGACTTCCATGCCTACATGGTGATTTTATCAATTTTAAAGTTCAGTGACTCTAGTGTTCGGTATTCAGTGGCATGTGAGTATGCATATTTGTATATGTCAAAGATGCTAATAGATGAGTAAGAAAGGACGACGATGTTGAAGATCCTCTATGCAAATTTTTAGTTTATCGAAACAATGTTGTTCACACATACTTTACGTGTTTGGCTCTTATGTACTCTGTTTAGTTGATCAATAAGGTCATATATTCTATTAAAAAAGATCACTGTACTCTGTGTTTTTAGCTAGAGGAAACGTACGAAAAAATCACATAAGATAAATGTGACGTGATAACGGCGGGCCTCCGGCGGTCTTGCGCTCTTCGTCTCACGTGCGCGCGCCGCTCCCCTCGTCTGCGCACACACGGCGGCGGCCGCACGCGCGCGGGTAGGCGGGTCACAGTGGGCGCAGCCAGGAAGGCGGAGCAAAGGATCAACCGCCGTCCATGCGTAGCCCCACCAACTCCGTAGTCTCCAAGAGCTCTACATACACACCTTCACCGAAACTACCTCGCTGACAAGATGGCCCCGTCCGTGTTTACCCGTACCTGTCAGCGAGACAAAGAAGCAGCGGGTACGAGACGTAGTCTGCTTTTGTAAATAAAAATAAAGAGATAAAGCGGGACTGATCGTTAATAAATTAAACGGGTGGACTCCGCTCCGCATGATGAGCTACCCGATCCCTGCCGTCCACGTGTACCTACGGGCCCACGAAGGCGTGCACCCACCACCACTTTCCACATGACACCTGGGACCAACCGTACGTCCGGCCCACCTGTCAGTCAGCATTTATACGCTAGAGCGTACTAATAGCAGCAGAGGAATGATCGTTGAGAGGAAGGGGGAGCCGCAACTCGCCCCGAAAATGCGACGCTTACCGTAAATCATCTCCTCTAAGTCGCTGTTCCGTGGGGCCAGCGTAAGGTGGCCCACACGGCAGTGGCAGTGGTGGAGGAGACCGGTAGTTCGGCCTGCCGAACGCGGATCGGTCGTGTAGGTTATGTGGTGCGGGATTAGCGAGCGATCGAGCTGTCCCCTACCTGTTGCTCTCTCTCTCTCTCCTCTCCCTCCCTCCCTCTCTCTTCTTGCGCGCTTGCTCTCTTGCTTCCCTTCTCCGCGTGCGAGAGACCAAGACCGGCGGCAAGGGGGAGAACTGAGGCTGTACTGTACTGAGGAGGGCTACGGCAGCGGGAGCTCTGGTGATTTGGGTGCGTGACTCTCCTGCTCTGCTTTGTTTGGTGCTGGGGGGATTTCCTGAGCTTAATTTCTCGCTCGTCGTGGGAGTAGCATCCGTTAGTTTTCTGACTATCTCTTCTGCGTGATTTGTGTGGGTTTTGTTTAATTCAGGGGGGACGGTTTGCCTGCCTAATTTGGTGCAACTGAGGGTGTTTCGGTACTATTAGTTTGTTCAGCTTGATGTTCGGTATATGGTGTGATTTGTGAATTCTAGTCCGGTAATCCGTGAGCTGATTCTGTGAGTTCAGGCTTTGGGTTGAACAGAACTATTTGGTGGCGGTCGTTGGAAGCCTAAGCTCGATTATTTAAGGAGGGGATGGGCCAAGTGAGCCTTTTTTATGGAATTTTACGGGGTGTGGTCTTGTCAAGTATAGATGGATCATGAGCGGAAGATTTGTACTGGGGAAAGTGTTAAACACAAATAGTTAGAACTGGAAGGGCCTTAACTGGTGTTTGTTTGCTAAGTGGGCTTAGATTTATTATTATCAGAGGCTGTTTAATTGGTGAATTCACTTGTGCTGTATGAGTAGTATTCAGCCAAAGAAGTAAAGGTTCTCTCAGTTTTGCTAATAAAATATTTGATTTTTTTCCTAAAAATAAATTGGTTACCAGTATTAGTTTGTTGAGAACTACTACTGAAGTGTATTCTTTCCACTACGTACATTAGCCTTTAGATATTTACTGGCTTCACTTTTATCCACTAATGTATTCAGTGGTATCAAATGTTTTCAACAGTTGGCCTTTTCCTACCTACTGCTACTGGATCTGCAGTACTTTCAACATGCTTTTTGCACATGACTGCATTAAGGATGAATAAAATGATAAGCAACGACTGTATAGGGACGCAGGAGTTTCATACATTCTACAAGACCACTGAAATACTGGAGGACTCACAGTTTCATCAGGCTGCATTCGACCAAACAGCGGTTGGGTCAACGAGCGTGGGTCATCAAAATGGTAAGTCTGCCTGCTTTCCATTCTGATTTACTTAGTTAGACTCGCTTGATATTTTGTATTCCAGTAAATTCTGAATTTTCTGCTTGGGATACACCTGCGCAAGGCAACTCACTGAGCACACACACTTCTGTGAATACAGAGTCATCAGTTCTAGTTATGTCTGAAACTGGTAGTGTGTTATATTTGACATGACAATTCTTCATAATATGACGACTCAAGAGATACATTGGACAAAGTCAAAAGCAACAACCGTGGATACATGTGACGAGTTGCTGCTCCCCAGCGACCAGTGAAAATAAACCAACTGCCCAATGCTAACTACAAGTTATACTACAGTGCTTAAAAATGAGATGTGTTAAGTTGCAGGTGACTGAACATCGTTCTGAACATCTGAAATAACTTACATGCATCTCTGTCCTCTCTCAAAAAAGCAGTTCTATGTTTCAACATGCATGTATGTTTCTCTTCAAAAAAACAGTCAATGTATGCATTGCAATTTGATCAATTGTTCGTTTGCAGTCTGCTCTACTGCTGAAATATCAGGGGGAGACATTGGAATCACTGAAGTCAGCGTGGTGCAGGGTGAATCCAACGCAGGAGCCACCGATTTACTGCCACTGTCATTCTTGTCATGCGGTTCTAGATCAATGGTATGAACCTTCTATTTTCGTTGAATAAAAATCAGTTCCTGATAATAAAAATGCGTACTTCTGCTCCTGTGCTGTCATAGAACATCTTATACCATAACTTTTAATCATTTGGTTGATTTCCTCTAGATTTCAGAAGCAAATACCTTTGGCTCATATTTTTACACTGTGCTCTCATGGTCTGAGCACTCTGCTTAGACACGAGGTGCTATCTCAGCATAAGTTGACTTAGATAATGATTTTCAACTACTTTGTGCATATAACAGAGGATTAACCACTTCCTCTGCCCAGATGCACTGCTATTTCTGTCAAGTTAATTCTTGAGTGTGGAATATTTAATCTACTATTTAATATCTGTAGGTTCCAATATCCGTTCCATCATCATCCGGCCTTGAAACCATCCTAACACCTAATCCAATCTACAGTGATATTCAGTTAAAGGATGTGAACTACAATGCAACAGGTAATATGGCTTAAGTTTCAACTCTGTGCATCTTTTAAGTAGCTAACTTACTGCAGTATTCATTTTAGGTTTCATATATCCCGGCATTTCCAGTATTCTATAGCAGGACCTTGCTCCAATATATCTGGTAGCTGAATGCGCTGAACCTTTTTTCCCCTTATTCTGTCGTTGCAGGAATGGATGAAAGCACTGAGTTCCTTCAGCTGATTCTTAGTGGCAATGATGAAGGCTACAATAATACAACCGAACTGCAAGTTTGGGATGTTCTGGACTTTTACTTCTCAGAAAGCTTTTCTGATGTACAATTTGATAGCATAATGGGTTTTTCAAATGATGTCAGTACTTCCTCTTATGATTGTATGAATATTGTTGACTTGGTAGAGCGGCCTGTGGCGCTCCTATCTCTCAATGAGACAGAGGAACCAAATAACGCAACCAATAAGGCGCCAGCCGACCACAATACGATAGACCCTGATGACACATCCATGTATCTTCAAATGAAACCATCGGATTCAGAAACCGAAAGTATTTCTGCCTCTCAGGGTGTGATAGGAACTGAATATATTGATGAAAAGCTACACTCTAGAGGTCTTCCTGATTTAATGGATGTGGACTCACCATACCGTCTACGCAAATCACCAGTGAGAACAAAGCATGTCACTCTTGTGCTTGATTTGGATGGTAAGCAGCAAATGGCTTTGCATCGTTCAATTAAACTTCTGAAGTTGTTTCTTTTTTCCAGTAACTGTGACTTGAGTATATTTACTGCCATCATGTCTACTCTGTTATTTACAAGGCAAAGTTTATAGATATTTTAGAAAGCAAAGTTTATTGCTTTTCAGATTACATCAGTTGGAAAAGGCAAGAAAGTTCATGATCAACTATTAAATAACACATTGAAGCGGGCAAAAACAAATGTATTAGGAGCATTATCTTGAGGATTGTAAAATTCAGTTTTCTGAAGGAAAAGTAAAATTCAGTTTTTATGTGGGAATTCTTACTATGACTGATATCTTTGTCTAACAGTCTAATAATCTTTCTTGCGCAGAGACTCTTGTCCATTCAACATTGGATCACTGTGACATAGCTGATTTCAGCATTCAAGTTTTCTTCAATATGAAGACCATACTGTCTATGTAAGACAAAGGCCCCACCTGAAGATGTTCCTTGAGAAAGTAGCTCAGATGTTTGAGCTTGTCATTTTCACAGCTAGTCAGAAAATCTACGCTGAACAGATAATAGATAGACTTGACCCTGATGGGAAATTGATCTCACAGCGAATTTATCGCGAGTCATGTATATTCTCGGATGGTAGCTATACAAAAGACCTTACAATTCTAGGAGTCCACTTGGCAAAGGTTGCAATAATCGACAACACGCCACAGGTATAATTCCTTCCAAAATGTAAGGTTTATGTTTTTTATCTCAACAGGCAGAAATGTTTCCTCGTTTGTAGTTTTTTATCTAGTAGCTTGAATATCTAGGTATACAATCTATGATTCGGAGTCATTTAGTTGCTTCCTTTTGAATCAAACCTTTCTTAAGTTAATTTGCCATCTTCAATAGGGCTTTACAATTACTTTATACTCTTATGGATGTATTGTAACTGAAGCGTCTCTTCTTTCAGGTTTTCCAGTTGCAAGTGGATAATGGTATCCCTATAAAGAGCTGGTTTGATGACCCCTCTGACCAGGAATTAGTCGAAATACTCCCGTTCCTAGAGACCCTTGTAGATGCAGAGGACGTAAGGCCACTGATCTCAAAGACTTTCCACAGCACCCTCCAACATGATTAGATTAAGATGCATCATTATCATGTACTGATCCTGCCAGTGAACTTCAACCAACTCGATAGGTGTGCGCCATTATTGGGACATTAGGTATAGATCAACATTTTGCCATTTAAGTTATGTTGGCTGTTACAAATAGCAAGCATAAACTGCATTCGTAGGTCACCATGGCTTGTATATGTATTACTGTTCGGCTTTCTGTGTTGCAGATCCTTGTACATAAACTATAGTATTGAATAAAGTTATCTGAATCCAATTTTGCTCAAAGGGATCTCTGAAGCAGTATAGACTAGCTGACTTTACATAAGTTTTCACCGACGCAAATTTCTGTCATGGCGTCATCCCAATCCCTATGCTGGTTGCTGGTTGCAGAGCATACATAGTCGTAAAATTTGGTGTGGTGACATAATGATCCATTCACACTCAAACCATGCTGAAAAATGGAAAATTGCATACTATTTAGCATAGCATTGAGTAATGAACAAGGATATTAGCAAATATTACCGTAGCACGCGTACAATTAGTCACAAGCAGGCCTTAACATAGTATCAAACAAAACACGAGTACCACTTTCATTACAACCAAAAGCTCTTGCACCTCAAGCCATCAACAGCTAACTGCTTAGCTAGCACAGCTAGCATCAACCGTCAAAAGAAAAGGAAAATGGCACAGCTAGCATCCCAAACAAAACAAGCGCAGCTGTCACTACCAGCAGATGGTAATTGGACATCTTGGCCACTGGTTTCCTAAAAATGAGCAAAATAATCTAAAAGACATCTCTGACATTTTGTCGAACCTTTGGCGGACGAGGTGTATGTCTCAGGAGCAGGACACCGGGGCACGGTGGTCGGGCGGCGAACATGTCCGCCAAGAGATTTGGGGCCGTTGGAGGCGGATGTAGGCAAGGGGCGGCGCGGGCGAGGCAGAAGAGAGGAAGAAGTCTTCGGGTTAGGTCGAGGACTATTTAGACCGGGCATTTGGGTTACGTATGAGGCTTAGGTCGGATGCCTATCCGCCCAGTTATATAGGGAGGAAGTGAGGGTCTTGATAGAGATGCTCTAAGCTCAGGTGCTTGATGTCATTGTTGTTCGTCGATTCAAATCCAAATTCAAATTTATCTCTTGTTTTTTGGGTCATATATTTAACCGTTCATCACAAGTACAGTTGTAACGTGTCAAGATCTCCTCCAAAACAGGTGACGTCAGCCAAGCAACAACTGTGTGATTTATAAGTTTATATCTTTCTGAAGTTGCACATTGATGACAAACATCTCTATACAGCAGAAAGAGGGTTAGTATTACTTCCTTTCCCTTCTGTCTCCTCACTCTAGAAAAATATTTGGCGCCTAATTGCTCAGATTACAAGCCACTGGAGTACCCATTTCAGCGTGCGAAAGGCACACATGGAGATACAAGCTGCTAGCCCAAACTGAGCGAAGAGGTTGACATGCTTGGACATGCTTCCTGAAAGACAGGAAACATAAGCAGCAGGGCACCACTGCAAATATCATGAACCCTGGGGCCTACCCTGTGCTGTAGACTTCATCGCGTCCACCCTAGCTTGATCCACCTCTTCGTTTCTCTCTGTCTCGCCACTAGCCGGTAGCATAGCTCCAGGAAGGCATGTCAAATGTGTCGTGATTTTGGCCACTAATACATCTGTGACATGCCGTAGGGAACAACGCTGACCTTTCTGTGAGCACTTGCCGCCACTCCTGATGTTGTTGCAGCAATGCCATTAAGGGATCTTGTGTATAGGTTTGTTTCTGCTGATAACCTATCAGAAGAACCCCTTTTCGGCCCTGCTGATTGATGGAAAGGGGGTGCTCTCATGTCCAATGCAACATCGGGAACAGTTGAACTGTTTGCGCAAGCATAGGCCTGCTGGTGCAGCGTATACCTTTCAGCCTGTGATGGCTCAGAGCGAGCTGACTTTGCTGGTGTCTGATAGTAACCGTATGTTTGTGGGATTTGTTGTTGGTAGGATAACCTGAGTTCATAACCACTCTTCGTTGGTCATACTCATATGGATCCTTGATGCCACCATTTTCATAAGGCAGAACCGGACCTACAACCCTTCCAGGTCTTGCTGTAAAAATTGAGGAGCATTACAAGATAGTTTAAACTAGTATCAGCCAAGCATGTATATTAAGCATGAACTAAAAAGCACCTGTCGGCACTCTTTGTGGAGCCTGCGAGGCTCTCTGGACAATGCCAGAATACTTTTCTGACTCTCGAGGAATTTTATAAGACTCATCAGCCGAAGGTTTATCTCTTGATGGGCCAATGCGGGGTTGTTCCTTTCCATGAATCGGATCTGAGTGAACAACAGTAGACCTGCAAAGAACGTTGCCAAAATGATTCACGACTCCATGCATAGGATCTAGATGTCAAGCCGGGTACTGCAAGAGAACTCAGTATGATGCATGAATGTGCACCAATCAACTACCAGGATGTGAGTATATGAATATGAGTCTTTGTAACCGATAGTGCTCTCTCCTATCGATTCTACATACAATTTGGCAGTGGGCAAGTGCAAGTGCCTCTCAGCTCCTGACACCTCAATTTGGCCAACTAGCCTAACAGAACGTTGGAAATTTGACCTCAATGTTCTACAATCCACATTGAGTTGCATCAATCCAACCCCGATATGGCCAAAACTTTTATGTTCATAACAAATTTAATTGGTCACTTGGGTTCAAACTTATTTAATAGGTTTGCCACATATTTATGATTGTTTTAGCAGTCTGAGTTTGAAGTTGGTATTTTTGGCTAGGAACTAGGATAGCATTATCAAAAACAAAGTCTAAAACAAATTTTAGTTCTTTGACTTTTTTTTTAGTTTTGTGAATAAGACAGGTGGGGGTTGTTTACAAATGTTTTCAGTTCTAGGAAAAAACTATTTGTTGTCCTTGTTTTTATTTAGGATAATTTACCAAAATGTTTCATATTCTAACTCTAATTGAACACTCTTGTATCAACAAAATCCAATATGGATTCCAAACAAGCTCTAGTTTGATGCTTGATACCATGATTAACTCCCAAGTACTACAAGAGTACAACAAATGCACGTTCATTTTGACATCCTAACTACAGATAACTGAAGTCCAAAATGTATTTCAATGTGTCACGTCAACATAGGCATGTTTCAACCTTGTCACTGGATGAGTTAATTGTGGCCAATGTTGGAGTTCCAAACTGTGGCCCGGACCACCAAGCTGTTTTAAACACCTGCCACTAATACAATATACGATAGAGAAAAGTAAACAGCATGGAATGATTCAAGTTACCTAGGAAGAGAGGTGTGCTTTCGATCCATTGGAACTACAGGGCCATTTTCACTATTTTCTTCGAGATGAGCAAATTGCTTCCGAAATTGATCAACAGCACTGCAATAACACGGGTAGAGAAGTGTTGATGTCAGTAGACTGTGCAAAGATACAATAAGCATGTGCGAAAGCACCATATGTTTCTTAAGGATATATTGCTGAAACCTTGGGTATAGAAAGGTTGTCCTCTCAGTGCCATTGGTGTAGTCTTTGAGCAGTTGTGGATGGTATTCCAGTATCTCACGAAATATAAGCTCCCTTATATCATCTTTTGTCACTCTTCTACGCTCAAACTCAAACTCCATTTTTGTGATTGGTTGGCAGGATGGTTCTCTCTCAACCTTGGCAAGCCCTTTGAAGTACGGATGAGACAATGACTGACAGAAATCATGAGTTTCCAACAAATGTCAGTTTATGCACCCAATACCTCAAAAATATAATATACTG
The DNA here is from genome assembly GCA_947311845.1 of Poa pratensis. Taxonomy (NCBI): domain Eukaryota; kingdom Viridiplantae; phylum Streptophyta; class Magnoliopsida; order Poales; family Poaceae; genus Poa; species Poa pratensis. The sequence goes on from CAMZMU010000039.1 coordinate 38,687,723, forward strand.
ATGTCAACGTAAACAGGACTGTTAGAACACTAACAATGTAATTACCTCTTCAGCAGTTGGGCGGTCCTTTGGATCGAATGCTAGAAGCCTTTGTAAAAGGTCCAAGGCCAAAGGATCTGCATTAGGGAACTTATGAAAATGGAATCGGCTCTTTCTTTCTCATGCTGCTCAGATACCTCCTTGCTTTCTCATTCCGGACCTGAAAGGAAAAACTATTAATGTCAACTTCATTGATTTGGATAACACTTACCAAATTGACTACAAAAGCTTCCCACATAAAATCAGTACCATACCCGAGAAATTGTATCCATGGACGGAGTGCCCAGAAGATCTGTCATCAAATCTAACTGATGTACAACATTTTTACCAGGAAACAAAGGTTTCCCTGTCAAAACCTCAGCAAAGATGCATCCGATGCTCCAGACATCAATAGCTGGTGTATACTGTAATTTTGTTGGGAATAACAGAGCATTCGCGTTAATAAAAGACCAGGCAACATTTAAAACATGCATGCGCAACAAAGTCAATTACTGATTATCAGTATCGGCATCATGATAATGCTCTTTAAGAAGAATCAATAAAACGATTTCTGAGATGTTTTCGCAAGTCTTAACCCAAATCAAAATCATATGATTTTTAACAGTTCCTACCAAGAATGATAAGTAGTCCAATTCTTTAGCATAGACCAGAAAAATGGAGCAACTTTATGTTTGAGCACTGAATGCATGATCAACAATGTGAAAAGACACGAGTAAATAAACATGTCATAATAGCAATGGGAAAAGGCAACATAATACTTTATTGCTTCCGAAGTATTAAAACATCTATGCCAAGAGGTTGATTTAATAGAAGGTGTTGCTTCCATAAAATGTTCTATAAGATCAGTACAAGGAATCAGATTTTATTGCTCAGCATAAAGAAGATTGGGATAAAACTAATGGGCCAATCACCGAAAAGAATGAGTCGTATTAATAGGTTGATTAATGCTAATCAAAGATGCATGGTATAGAACTGTAGCACATTGGTCTTCTGTTGTGTCAGGCTGTCAGGTCAGTGCTTGAACCAAAATGTAGCCAAGAGACTGCTATAATTGAGGGAAGATTACCTTTGAAAAGAAAGACCCACAGAGCTCTGGAGCTCTATACCATCTTGTTGCAACATAATCCTGAGGTGTAATTGAACAAAGAGACGTCATCATGATCAGCTCACATGCAACAAGTCAGAAATCAAAAGATGACAGAAAACGAATAAGTTGAATATAGGTATTCCTTGAACATACCGTCCAAAAGATTGTTGTCGGGGTATCGTTGAATGCAACTCGTGCCAATCCAAAATCACAAATTTTCAGTTTGCAGTTGGAATTTGCCAATATATTCTTTGGCTTTAGGTCCCGGTGATAAACGTTAGCTGCAGTTACATATGGTCGTAGTATGAGCAAAGAGTACAGGCAGCAAAAGGAGCATATCTGCACATGATATTATCCAAATTTTATTGATAGAAGGAACTGTGAAGGTAGTCCTCTATTGTTGTAGAGAAGACTACCAGCACAGATGTAAGCAAATATGAGAAGTTATGACCAAAATACTTATAATCTACAAGTTCATTAAGTAGTGAGGAAGCAACATACTCTACATGTAAGCAAATCTGATCTGATGTTCATTTCCTAATACCTACCTACGTCGAAACTGTTTCGTGCGCATTTTGAATTCAAGTGAGGGGCATATATTATCACCTATACCCGCTACCCACCAAGTACGACACTACTTGGTTTAAGTTTTTCAGTATAAATCTAAGAACTTCAGCTAATTTACTACTCCGTATATGATATATGAAAAATGACTGAATATCTAGGAATATTTACATACTGCACCGACTATAAAAAAAGGGCTGGGTAGCTAGTATATCTAACTGGAAGGTGCTGTCCTGATGCAAGTTCACTACAGAGCACATATACTGATGGTCTATGTGACCTACGATCTTCTGAAATGATTGTTACCTACCAGTGTGAATGTACTTCAGGGCACGGAGTAATTGGTAAAGAAAGAACTGGTAATGCTCCTTCGTCAAGTCATCATTAGCCTTTATAACTTGGTGGAGATCAGACTCCATGAGCTCAAAAACAACATAAATATCTTTGAAGTCTCTTCTTGATGGAGGTAACATTATATGCTTTATCTCAACAATGTCAGGATGTCTTAAGAGCCTCAGAAGCTTGATCTCACGGAGAATCCGTGCAGCATCAGATATGTGCTCAAAGATATCATGTATCTTTTTAATTGCCACTTTCTCTCCAGTGTGGACATCTATTGCAGAGCACACGACACCGTAGCTGCCTTTACCAACGATTTCCTGAATCTTGTATCGACTTGCGTCACCATACTCCGTGAAAAACTCTGCCTCTGCGGAACTCTGGAAAATAATTGCAGATATTGCGTTAAGTAACTCTGACAAGTCTGTAAATGGAAGCCCGTTAGAAGCTCCCAAGTGGCATACAAATTTCAATGATCAATGGACCATCAGTTCACGCAATCATCGTATACAAACAATTAAAGCCACGCTGTCGACGAGCATAACCCGGCAAACAAGAAATGGCATAGTAGGTGGTGGGTCGCAAAAATGATGGCAGATCTCCCGATATTTTGCAATGCAAGACATGTAAAATAACTTGATCATTGAAAAACTACAACCATCATTAACGGATAGATGCAAAATTCAACTCGCGGATCAAAGATTGTTTTTTGGAAGTAAGATCTCGAAGCATTGGTGGCCAAAAATGAAATCCTCGCACACAAGAGTTGTGCAGTCAAGTGGTCGTGCAGCACAGATGAGGAGAACCCCACAAGAAAAGGCAACAGCTTTGCCCACCGACAAGGAAAAGCAGCGGCCACTGTGTCTTTGCGCGGGCGGCGTCCGGAGGTCACAGAATGCGGCCAACTTTTACATGTGAGTTGCCCGAAATTCACCTGTTATAGCAAGGAGCACCAAATTTCACCTTTTTCCCAAATATAGAAGGGAGACTGCATAACGCAACGCGATGCGATGGGGATGCATAGAAACATGGAGAAGAATATGCAAGGAGGTGTAAGCGATAGCGAGAACAATGATATGGTAGAGGAAACCATCGGGAAACGGCTAGCGACTGGCAGAATTAGGCCAAAATACTGACCTTTCTTCTGGAGAAAACAAGATAAATTCAAACTTGCGGATTGACACGGCAGAAAGATAAGAAGAATAACACGGTGGAACGTCTCGGCGCGATACGTGTACTTCAACGGAAGCAAGAAATCGTGCCGAACAGAACAGGAAAAACGAGCTTTTGGGCGGACAGAGACGCAAATCAAAGCAAAAGCATTTTTCCTAATAAAAAAATCAAGAGCATGAGAGCAGCTCAGCTGCACGAATCATTCACCGACCGCGGCAAAGAAAGCTCAGAGCAACGGCGGCGGAATCGGCACGCGCAGATAGAAAATGCTGGAAACAATTAAGCAGCAGGGAAGCGAGCCCACCTTCTTGCGGTGATCCTGCTGCATCTCGCCGGATCTCGCACCGAATAAATCCCTTCAACAACAACAACAGGGCCGCGCCGTACGTCGGCCACTCCTAGGTCCCCTCCGCAAGCGGCAGCAAGAAACCTCCGAATCAACGGTCAGACAGACGGCATTTGCTCGCGCCGCGCCGCAGGCCGAAAAGAGCGCACACGCGGCAGGGCGCCCCCCGCGCGGCGGCGGGCGGATCGTGAGGAGGACGACGACGAAGGGAGGGCGGAAGACTGGGGCGGGCGGGGGGAGACCCTAACCCTAGCGCGAGACCCGGCGCTTGGGCAGGGCTAGGGCTCCCGCTCTCCCTCTCTCCTCCTCCTCCTCCTCCTCCTCTCGGGGTCCGGAAGGGGAATGAGAGAGCGAGAGAGAGAAGAAGGGTGCGGGCGGTGGAGAGAGGACGACGGGTGCGTGTTTCTTTTTGTTGCCATGAAATCCAGCGAAGGGGTGCTTTGATTTCCGTGCGGCGGACGAGATTGCCCCTCCCCTCACTTCCTGGTCTGGCTGGCCGCCTGTCGTGGGTCCGATCCGCATCTTTCCATTTCCTCCTGACTCCATTCAATGCTGAATGCTGATGCACCATGTACGGTACTAGTTTACTGCTGGACGGCCAGTGAGATGACGGCGATTCTGGGGTTCTTATTTAGGCCAATCCCTTCTGTTGTCTTCTCAAAATAAACGACAAGGTATTAATTCGTAAATAGTCGAGACAGTAACCATGACCATAAGATTTACAATTCGCGATCTGAAAGTTTCAACAATGTTTATAGTCCACTTTTTAAAAGATTCACTTAAGTCAAGCTCAAAGTTGTCGTATGGAGGGAGTGTCCCTCTTTGATGTTAAAACGCCCTTCATCGGAGTATTTGATGTGGTTTGTCCATTTTTGGTGGTTCTGATCCTATCTTTAGGTTCGTTTTATGCGCTATTTGGAGACTGGCTATCTTCACATTTATTGCTTACCATATAAATACATTCAATTCTGGTTCTAGAGGACAAAGAAACTCTGAAATCCATAGTAACATAAGACTTGCTATAGGACAAGGAACTATTCCCAAAAAAAAAGATTCAAATATAAATATATTTCTAGCTCCCAGTATGCATATGTGAGCATTAAATAAACAACTAAGGGCAGCCCTCACCCGATCATCCAATTGTCTCCGACGATCCAAGGCCTAGGAGATTATATCTTGAAAAACATGTTTTTTTTTGTCTCCTATAGATGACGTGTAACACATCATAAAAAAGTTTGTCTCGCCTAGCATGTACATATTAACCTAATAACAACGACGTTACATCCTAAATTTGAGACTAACAATCAATCACATGTACATGTGTGATGATGTAAAAATGTCTGAACAACACATCGACTCAGTTTTCGCCTGCATATAGTAGTAGTTTTGGAAACACTTATATATGTTTCATTTGATACCGCCGTTTGCAAATAGATTGCTTAACTTGTCACATTTAATTTTGGCGCCATATATAAGTGAACAAAAATGGTAATAAGAAGATTGTTTTCTTAAGCTTCCATCGAGATAGGAATGAACATTATCTTGGTTTCCTCTCTATCAATTGACTTCTACATGGCTTTAATTTAATGTGGCGATTAATAATAGCTAATCATTCTTTTGAGAATTAGAATAATAGGAAATAGTAGTATGTTATGAAGAGAGCACATAAGGCTCTAAGATGTCCTTCAAAAGAAACGAAACACACCTATTTCAGTTATCTGTGTGAGCCATTATCCACGTGGACCCTATTGTACATTCCCTCGTCCACGCATTTTCCTATATAGAAAAATGCCATGTGAACCCTCAAATTGGGTTAAACCGGTTGATACAAACCCCCAGGCTATGGAGAGGAACTTATCGAAACAGGTTGAAGCCCTGATTTATAAATAAAATCATATGACTAAACTAATGCAGGGAGATGAGAGAGTACTCTTACAAAGCAGGTCAAATATAAAATAGAGAATAACAGGAGGAGCTGCACCCTCCTTGGCACACTCTTGTGGAGAGGAATAAGAGGATGTTTTTTTACTGGCTCGACACACTCTTAATTTTTTTTTTTAAGTTGGTAGTTTTGAATTGTGGTTAGTTCTACAACGTCTTTCCTGTCCCCTTTTCATTTTTGTTCCTAGCTTGGTACCCACTTCCGGTGGATCGCTGGCCTCCGTCTGGCTAAACAACAACGTGGATACGTACAGAACCAACGTGCTGCCTTGTTTCTGTGATTGCGTATCTGCGCTAGACCCACTACTAATTTTTTTGAGGGGTACTAGCTAGACCCACTACTAATTTGCCCTTTTCACGTACGCACGTATAGTATGTGTGTTTTCGCTTTCCGTCGGCCCATATGACATCTGCACTTAAGCGATATAGGTTATTGGAGTTTTTAATTAGCTGGTGTGGTGTTGGTGTGTGTGAGAGAGAAATAGGTGGCGGGCATTTGTTACGGAATGGAGATTTCAACTAATTATATATTAGTGTGCCTTTCAAGTTGCATCCTGCTGTGTTTGTTGCTTTTCCATAAAGAAAAACCTCCGTCGACGTACGACTTTTTTTTGTATGGACAGAAATTATTTGCCATTTTCTGCCATATCAAATAAGAGTACGTATTTCGTTCGAATCAATTAACTTGTGAGCCTAACCACCTATTATTTCCCTGACGTGTCTTTGTAATCGGAGCTTATACGTACACCACCAACAACTCGACCACTAGACTGCCTCTAGAAGCGAGGCGAAAGTTCATTCTGCCGAATCAGCTACACATGCATGTGTCCAGTTATATAAAAAAGTTGAATTATATTACATATTTTGTATGCCCTTAGATGATGAGACAATTCCTTATTTGGCCCTTGCTTAAAATCGCCTTCCCTATTTGTCCAGTGACTCTTCTTCAACGCTAATGAACCATGACCATGGATCTATAACCTCTCCGACAAGCTCGCGTACCCTTGACTCCACCTCTGTCGGTGTTACTGTGTCAACCTTGGTCTTGCGCGACAAAATAGCTGAAGTAGAATGACATAGAGAGAAAGACGAACCAAGGATATTGCTAAAAGGAAAAATGCAGCACTTACACTCTAGTGAATCAAGTATTTCTACTAAACTCAATCTCAACCAAATTGCTCTACCCATAAAGCTTTTTTTTCACTGTGGTTTTGTCAACAAAAAAAAAAATCTCGCATTCTCCCTTATGTTACGAAGACGCATCTAAGACTAAGATCCCTCGAGTAGCACAGATAATACCGGTACAAACTACTCAAGTATGCATGAGCTTGTATCAAAGCCAACCTTATGTTACTCATGGCAAAACAAAAACAAAAAACCTTATTCGACTATTAGAAAAAGACAACCTTATTAGTATTCGATGGACTAGTGTATTCACCTGTATCCTGTAGCCACTGTGGTCTGAAAGCACCTGCAGAACACAGTTAGGTCTCTCGCTCGCTGTTGGGGGGGGGCAAAATCGGCTTACTATTTACGCGGTCCTAAACGGAGTTTTTCTAAGCGCTGAGCGTGATGCGTCGTTTGGTACACCTGACCGGCCGCTCGGTGGCCCGTGAGTGTCGGTGCCCTATGGCTAAAGCGCGAGTTGACTGTTCCTTGAGATAAAATCGTCCCGATCGACGTGGAAGGTTCTCACGCACGCACTCTTTTTCAGTGGAGGTTGCCTCCTTTTTTGCCCTTTCTGGAAGACCGTGAAGGTGTTGCGTTACATGGCGGCTAGACCACGATGCGTAGGGTGGATCAACTCAATCACCGGCTACAGGATATAGCAGACGTTTCCTCATCGCAAGTCCCTACGGTTAATTCTTTATCTTAGCTACTACTACCAGCAAACGCTAGTTGTATACAGAAAAAATTACAGCGTTGATGCTGTTTTTTCTTGTTTGGTGGACTCTTTCGTCCTTTCGGCAACGGAAAGTCCTATTGTGAATGTTACTTACTAGGTAGAGCAATGATCAAGCAAGCACACTCTACTAGCTAATCCCAATAATGAGCAAAAGAAGGAAGGCAATGATACGGAGAGACACGAGGAACATGCACACAGATTAATCCAAAACCGCCAAAAGTGTCGGTCCATGGCTTACTAGCTAGCTGTCATCTCGCACGTGACAAAAAATAAACTCCGAGTTGATGCCCATATTTTCTCCGAGCTTTCCGTATTAGCCTGGCCTCAACTTCATACGAACCGATCCACGTCTTAAAGAAACACTAATTAATTGGACAAACATCATACATGCTCACTCGCTTATAATCACTACGATTTCATTCGTGCCTTACCATGCTCACATTTTATTTGGCTGATTGAAAAAATCCCAACGGTGAAAACATGGATGCTATATTTCTTATTTTGATTAGTTTCCTCTGCTGGCGACCCTATTTGACCCATGCCACTCGCTTCTCGTTGGTTGACTCTAGCAGTGCCATAGATAGATGAGCCAGAAGATGATCTGTGCGATGCCTCGACTCCACGCATGTCCAACGATGCGCGTAGGTGAAGGCGCATTGGTGAGTTTTTTCACTGGCCCGAGAAAGCACCTTGTCTGCTCCGCCAGCAATATCCCGAGAATGAAGAATGGAGGGAAGCAATATGAAGAGGCAAAAGACTCATTGAGCGAATGTGTGTCGGTAGTGCAGTGGGCATGGCAACGGAAGGAGGGAAAGATGAGATTAAGTGGATGATGGCGCCTACAGTGTTAACTATCTCTCTATAGTACGATTCTCTAATCTATCATATTTTCTACTTTCTTCTTCAGGATTATAAAACCCCATTGAATTTCTAGTCAAATTTCGACCATGAATTAATGAAACAAAATGTAAAGTACATGTCATAAAAAGTAAACCATTAGATTTATATTTGAAATAATTTTCAACTATGTACCTTTTGTGACTAAGCAAACACGTTTTATTTGTTAATTTTTATGGTCAAAATTCGGCTCAAACTTCAGGAGGCCTTATAATTCCCGTATGAAGGCCGCACCTGCATAGTAATGTTGTAACCATTACTCCGTTTTTATTTATGAGGTGCACACGTTTTAAAAGATTTAAGTTTGACTGAAATTTGAGCAACTACGTCTCAACTATGTTAGATTCATATTGTTAACTACTTTCAGTTGATGTCACATTTCTACAAATAATCATTATATATACTTAAACTAATTCTGGATCAAACACTTGATCCTATGATCTCACCTAAAGTAGAGATCGTATACAAGTCTTCCCCCTTATTCACAGATAGTGGTCTTCATTTACATTAACTCGCACGATAATTTGACGCGTGAACTAAACCAAGACATCTGTGTGTAGGTCTCGAAAATGTTACGTGTGTTGTTGATGAAAATTGTTGTATAGTGCAGCTGATCAGTTTGTTCTAGAAAACTATCTCCTAACTACCGTATATTCTCTGCGATAGCAGGTATCAGAGCGACTCAACCGAAAATAGTAGTGAGGCTGCAGGAGGTAGGTAACCAGGTCAGCTCATCAACGAGTGCCAATGACCCAATGTGTCGAATTGCCAATAGCGCAATATCTATGTTACTCACTCCGATCCGGTAAAAGTGTGGTGCCAAATGAGCTGGTTTACATACAAATTATTAGCACTAGTCACGATATTTTTTAGAATCGGATTTCCTTTTCGACTCTGGTTCTAGTAGCTATCGGTAGGTAGTCAGGTCAACTCGGTTGGCTTGTCGCTGCTACACTGACGAACGCACACGCCATAGCCAAAAATCATTAAAACGGCAACATACGGGAGCATTTTACCGGTCAGCTGGTGCACCTACGCCATCCTTTCATTATGCATGTGCTTTTTTTTTTTGAGAATACATTATGCATGTGCTACCTCTACCTCGCGATCAATGGTGCTGCCGAGCAATGGTGGCCTGCTGGGCCTGCTGGGAGCGAGGAAAGGACCTGAAAACGCCAATGGGCCGGCCCCATATGGCCGTTATTATTTTTATTTTCTTCCTTTTACTTCTCTGCTTTCCTTTTCTTTTATTTATAGTTTATGTTTTCTTTTTATTTTCTGTTTCTTATTTTTGCAACTTTTGATGATGTAAAAAATGTTCAGTTCTGATAATGTACAAATTAAAAAATGTTCAAATCTGAGTTTTCGTATTTCAAAAATAATCTATCTGAAAAATTGGTTAGATTAAAAAAATTGAATTTAAAGTCCAAACTTAACAATGTTCAGATTTGAAAAATGTTCAAAGATGAAAAGTGTTTTTTTCAAATTTATAAACATTAAACTTTTGGAAAAAATGATTTTGAAATGTGCTAACATTGAAAAATCATCCGGTTTTTAAATTTATGTAGGTAATTTTGAAAATTAAAAATAAAAGAAAATAACTGACATGTTTATGGGCCAGGAAATGCGGACCATTAACAGAAGGCTTCAGGTGGTGGTGGGGATGCTAGGCGCAAGTAGAAGCGACGTAGGAGCTCCACGTGCACTATAGGTCGCTTGTTTTTTTTCTTGAGAGAAATATATGTTGCTTGCTATGAGAACTATTACCACTTGCGAGCTTGACCCTTAGGCTAGCTCATTAGTTTCTTTCTTTTATTTTTAATCTCTTTTTCGTTTTTGTTTCCTTTACGTTTTTTTTATTTATTTCTTTTTTGTTTTTGCTGAAAATGTTAAGATTTCTATCGTCAAATTAAAAATGTTCACTTTCTGAAATGTCCATATCTGATTAATGCTCAATTTTAAAAGGTTTAGTTTCAAAAAGTGTTCAGATTTGAAAATGGTTCAAATTTAAAAAATGTACATTTTTTAAAATGGTTCAGATTTAAAAAAATATTCATCTTTAAAATGTCTATTTTTAAATGATAATTTTGGAAAGTGGTGCAAATTTGGAAAATGATCTTATTTGAAAATGGTCATATTTGATAAAAATACTTTAGATTTTGAAAATGTTCCTTCTTTAAGTTGGTTCAGATTTAGATTTTTGAAAATAAAAAAAAGGTGAACTAAAAACAAAAGTGAACCATTTTAAAAGTAAATCTGAACCATTTTAAGGAAGGAACATTTTTGAAATGTAAACCAGTTTAAAAAATGAACTAAAAAATTGTTCACGATAAAATGTTCATGAACTCGAAAGCGTTTCATGAAAAAATGTTCATGAAATTGAAAATGTTTCATGAATTTAAATTAGTTCACAAAAAATGTTCGTTATTTGAAAACAGTTCATGAAAGCATGTTCATGAATTAAAAATGGTTACTTTTAGAAAATGTTCATGAATTTAAATTAATTTAATATAAAAAATCCACACAAATTTGAAAAGAAAATATTTGTTCATGAGATATCCCTCTTGCAGCATAGGATTAAAGTTGAATACCGTGACGGTCTTATGGCTTGGGTTGTAGCTGTTCCCTAGCTTTTGTACAATTTAGCCGTCACTTGGCCATGAGAAGCGGGAGAATTGGAGAAGTACCCAGTATTGAAAGATTAACTTTTGGACAGTTGGAAGGGCAGCTTCATTCATTTTAAGATGTTCCTGAGGTTCAGAGTGAGATTCGAATTGTTGGCAGTGTTCGGTGCGCTTTGTAGCGCTTGTTTGTTAGGTCTAGCTGTTTTAGTTTGTACATAGCTAGTAGCTCGCTTCTTTTCTTATTTGTTTGTACAATGTTGAGACTTGGTTAATAGAAAATGGGAAATGTTGTGGGGCTTTTGCCCTACAGTCGCGCTTCAAAAAAATTGAAAAGAAAATGTTCATGAATTTTAAAAAATGGGAAGAAAAAAAAGAAATGCATGAAAAACGGAAGAAAAAATGAAACCGAGACAGAATAGTAAAACAGATGTGTACACATTGAACCAACATATAATAATAAAACTCAGAAACCCGTCTTGGAACATTCTAAAAACTTCACAAAAACGGAAGGAATTGCCACATGGGCTAGCCCATTTACGGAAGAATCACTGGATGGGGTTACGCAATGATCGTAGAATAAGATGTGGCGCGAGTGAGATATAGTGATGGCAATTGCGAGGGTAGTGGGTGCCTGCGATTGTCTATGGCCAAATAACTGTTACTTTTCTTCGATTTTTTTTTCTCGTTCATCTTTTCTTTTCTTTTTTGACTTTTTAATTTTCTGTCCCGTTTAATTTTTATTTCATATTTTCTATTTTCCATTCTTTTGTATGTAATACTTGAATATAAATACTTGTGGAACTCGTTAAAGCGTGGATATATTTTTGAAACCAACATTTTAAAACCCATGAACATACTTTTTTTTAACATATGCATGTTTTTTGACCCTTGTAAACATTTTTTTAACACATGAAAAATTATAAATCCGTTATTTTTGTAGAACAAAAATGTTCTTTAGCCCCCTCCGGTTTTGGGAAGTTCTTAGAATGTAACATAAATTTTCCTATTGAAAAATCATTCATGTAACATAAATTTTCCTGCTGAAAAATCGAAAAAGCATTACTTAGAAGACAAATATGGCCGGGCTGCCCATGGCCAGGTAGACTTGAAGAAATCTCAAGCCCAGGTACACCCTTTGCCACTCGCCAGGTCTGCAACCAAACAAGCTCTGTATGCGCGTGGGGTGTGACATATTGCATGATGCCATCACCACGGCCACAACCCCTTCTCCTCTCGCCGCCGGCGGCGCAGCCAAAAGTGCCCCCGCCGAGGCCGAGGCACACTCCCACTTGGCTACCTCCTGAATCCACATTGCAGCCTCGCCGCAGCGGTTCATTGAACCTGGCCCTTCCACACTCGCAAGGCCACAGTCTCCACTACCCTTTGATCAAACGGGAAGGGCCCTTTCCCTCCACCCCTTGGCCCATCCAAAACCGCACCACGACGAGCCACCCGCCTCCAGCTCTCACTTCACCTTCACCTCGCCTGGATTCTCCGTATAAAGTACCACACCGCATCAGCCTCCGTCCCCGTCCACGGTCCACTCCCTCCCCTCCGTCACCATGGCTCTCGCCCTTCGACCTCCCCGCTTCCAGCCGCTCCCCGCCACCATTTCCACCTCCTGCCCCACCTCCGCGAGGCCCTCCTCCTCGCCTCCCACCGCAGCCGCCGCCATCTGCGCCGCCGCGTCCCCGTTCACCGAGGCCACCTCCTCCTCGAGGTACCGCCGCGACGCCTGGTCCTACGCCGCCCAAGACTCCTCCTTTTCCTCCTCCACCTCCGCCGCCGCCGCCGCGGCCTCCGGCCGCCGGGACGACGAGATCGCGCTCCAGCTCCCGGAGCTGCGGAGGCTGCTGGACGCGCTCAAGGCTCCAGAGGGAAGGGGCTGGAAGGGGACGGCGCCGGCGGTGGCCCGGCAGGGTGGCGCTCGTGGGGACGGGGCCCGGCGACCCGGAGCTCTCACGCTCAAGGCCGTGCGGGCCATCGAGGCGGCCGACCTGTGCTCTACGACCGCCTCGTCTCCAACGAGGTGCTCGATTTGGTCGGGGACGGCGCCAGGCTGCTCTACGTCGGCAAGACGGCTGGATACCACAGCCGCACACAGGTCAGTGGTTACAAGGAATCCGAATTCGGCGCTTTTAGGTTTATGTTATGTTGAGAAGTGTGACAATCGTATGTTTGCAGCCCTGAGTGTTGGCTTGTTGATGTAATGCAGGAAGAATTCACGAGTTGCTCCTGAGCTTTGCTGAGGCTGGTGCCAATGTGGTGCGCCTGAAAGGAGGCGATCCTCTGGTAATAATAATTCTATTATTGTAACTGTCGGCTGTTAGGCTTTAAGATTTTGCAAATGGTTGAAACATTATATTGATTCATGAATGTTGCTAATGGCTGAAGCATTGAGTTTGTTTTCATAATCTTCTAATGGTTGTGTCATGCTTCATTGTCCAAACTAAATCTGTGAGTCAAAAATGATAAATCATTCTTGTCAACATTTTTTTCTACGCCTCTAGGCTTTTGGTCATTTTCACCCGCGAATCATCCAAGAAGATACTTATTTTGAAGAACTACCATTAGGACAGTGCTAGTTTTCATTCTGAAAAAATTTCATGCATCTGACCAATTAAAACGGAAGAGAGGCCAACTTCAGTATGGCCTTTCACATGAAGTCCCTGATCCTGGGAAAAATACAGAGAACCACCGAGTCCTAATGTAGGCTTTGTTGTGTGCAGCGTGCACAATCGCAACAATGTTAAACAGCAATCCCACTATATTTGGATTGCAGTCTGCACAATCGCAAGTTCGCAACAATGTTAAACAGCAATCTCTGTTCGGACTGAGTTTGTCTGGCATTATAAATACTTCCCGTGCAATAATCACTGTTGCATGTAAATATTTCTCATGTAACATCTCAATGTAATATGCCCATTCTTAAAATCCTTCAAAGGTGATAGAGAAAAAAAAATATGCTGGGTCGCAGAATCTTCGTATAAAGTGCTTACAAGAGGAAAACCGGCAACCGATTTTTTTTTCAAGAATGTTACAAATCCCAACATTTGGATGCCTGTTTTAATTTACGTATTGTGAACATATATATAGTCATACTCCAGCAGAGAACTCATGTTAGTGATATACTCATGTACCTTTACCTTGGAGGGAGTGTGTTAATCGTGTTCTTATCAGGTCTTTGGAAGGGGTGGAGAAGAGATGGATTTCCTACAGCAACAAGGATTAGAGTTGAAGTTATTCCAGGTATAGTAAGCCTGTGAGGGCAGCTGCGATAGTTTGCACTGTCAGTTGTGAAACATTTACGAATTTCTTGCACCCAAACATCTGCAGGAATTACTTCTGCTTCTGGAATTGCAGCAGAACTTGGTATTCCACTAACCCATCGAGGTGTCGCCACCAGGTAAAGTTGGCATTACTCCCTCTTCTGCCATTCTTGTGATGTGGCCGACTGATCTGTTATTCAGATTCTATCTTTGTGTCATATTTGTTCCCTTTTATTGAGACATGGTTTTCTTCAAAATGATTCTCTGTACTCTTTGCTATTGTTGATCAGTTGATTTTCAGTATCTCCACTTCTTCTCAAATGCACATTAACATGCTTGTTTAGTTTAGTATATACTGCAGTTGATTTTAGATGATCTCCTAGCTTAATACCCTATGTGCATGCCATTGCTGAACGTAATTTGATTATAAAAGCAGTGTAGTGGAACTACTTGGTACCATTATTTCATTGCTTATCTCTCCTTCCTCAAATGTTTTAGCTCATCAGAAGTATGAAATAGAAATATTTATCTTGAGTAAAAGGAATAGCCCTGCCTTGCCTAGAAGCTTTGGTTCTTAGAGGAACATAAGATGTTTGATACTTGGCATCGGGGGATTGGCGGTGCCTGAGCTGGGTCGCCAAGTGAAATTCACAAACTGGCACTCTCGGAGTCTCGGTGCCTGACGATAGCCTATGGTTTCATTTTATGAAATGTAGCAGAAGACCTCTAATAAACCCCTAGCTATGGTGCCAGTATAATAGGCCGTATAGATGGTTCTGTTCTATTGTTTGCGCTGGCACTTCTGTGAACCTATGGTTTCATATTATGAAATGTAGCTGGGGGGTAACCCCTATTTTTGTTGAAAACGATGTTTCATTATAGTCGTATTTTTTGGTCATGGTCAATAAACTGACTGGCCTAATCCATTTCTGGTGATGCATTATGCATTGAGTAAGTGTTTGACACATAATCTTTTTGCAGTGTAAGGTTCTTAACCGGGCACTCTAGAAAAGGCGGAACGGATCCTCTGTTTGTGGCAGAGAATGCGGCTGACCCGACACAACATTGGTCGTGTACATGGGTCTATCAACACTACCGGCTCTTGCTCCAAAGTTAATGAAGCATGGTCTTCCACCAAATACTCCTGCTGTTGCAGTAGAGCGTGGTACTACCCCCCAACAGCGAATGGTATGTCGTCATAGAGCGTAACGCCTAATTTGTTTTAGCTTATGCTTCCCATGCTGAATGTTCCCTTTGCTGTAGATATTTGCAACGTTAAAGGATCTTGTAGACGAGGTCCATTCGGCAGATCTGATTTCTCCAACTCTCATAATCATCGGAAAGGTGGTGGCCTTGTCTCCCTTTTGGGTCGAGTCATCTGAACATGATGCACTGAAGAATGAGAACTCATACACAGCTGAGGTCAAAAGATAGCAGTTTTCCTGAAAAAAATACGAAGCAACTTGATGATTGTCAGGCTTTGGAACATCACCAGTTGAGATTTAAGGTTGTCTAATCTGGGTTAGAGTAGGAACTGCAAACACATGGCGGGCTTAACTGGGATACAGCAAACAGAGGAAACATAGAGATGGCACAAAATGTACATATCAACCACAGAGAACAAGGTGCACTTAATTCGGCTGTGACAGTAGGTGATTTGGCTTATTGTACTCAACTGCAACAAATCTGCAGCTTAGCTAAGTTTGGAGCATATGTATATCTCCATGAGAGGTGGGAACTGTTGTTTCTCCCCCTTTGTCGAGTTACTTTGTTTAGAGGCCGCCCTTGAAACTTCTATCTGCTAGCCGCTGTATGTCAGTATTTGCCACTGTCTAGCTCATTTGTATGAGTTTGGCACGCACTGGACAGACTGTTCTTATTTCGATGGGATGCGATTGGCAAGTGGTACACATGGAAGACTTCTCAGATGTTATATATGGAAGAAACTTAATGGTCAACACTCCCCAGATTATGTTTATGTAATACTTACAATAAGTTTATCCTACACTATGTCATCGCTGCTCATTGTCAGCTTGTTACACAGCTTATCCTAAGAGGCTATGTTGAATGTCAGTCTAGTACATCATGTATTACTTTTTCTAAATTAACAACGCTGCAGTTACAAAGCCAAATATGGTGTGAACCTCGTAGCTTCCCTTGAGCCTCGATCGCACTGTTTCATAAGCGGATTCATAAGCCGTAAAAGAAAAGGTCAGTCGTTTCGTGAGCACCATGAATTTTGGTTCGCTGGTTTGAGAACCATCTATTCTGGTTTCACCAATTCTGATCCTTGGTGGGGGACATGCCCGGTATGGAGGACGTATCATGTGCACCAAGTGAATTGGTGCACCCGTGTACCAGAAGCTCGGTTAACCACCTAATATGTTTTATAAAAATTCGAAAAACATATTGGTAGCAGACAGTAGTCATATCTAACATGTCACAAAATTTTAACTCGGAATCAGGACAAATAAAGAAATAAAATAAACAAATCTAACAATGAATAGTGCCAAACTGTAAGTTGGGTTTTGAATTTGGCCGATTGACACTATTCATAATATTTTGCCATTTTCTCTATGGATATTGTGTTTCATATTGGGACTTGAATTTTTTTTTACGATGTTAATTTATGTCGTATCAATGTCCTAAGTTTTTGTTGGATTTTTGGAAACATGTAAAATGGTCAACGGTGCATCGGGTGTGCAAGTCCCCGGTGCATTGGAATCTTCCTCGCCCCGTATGCACACATGAGTGATATGTTGTAGCATGGCGAGGCGGAAGAGGCAGATGGCTCGAGATCAACCCCTACTCATGGCCGCTATGACAAGGCCGATTTTAAGCTTTAGGTTGCCATGAAAAAAGTTGCTCGCCAGACGTTGTGTGGGGGGGGGGGGAACTAGTACTCCATCTGATCATAAATGCTTGACACAAGTTTGTGAAAATACAGATATATGTACACTTTAAAATAAATATATATACATATGTACTTGAATTAATCTATGTTAACTATTGTCAATCGGAGAGAGTAATATTAAGTCTGCAGCGACAGATTCCGCAATTCAGCATGTTGCCATTGCACAAGAAGTGGCCCAATAGGATCCATCCGACGAATCCGCCATTATCCTACAAAGGGAGAATTTGTGGCCGAACAAATTACCGTGGTAGTCGCTCATCATGCACGACATGCAATCCTATATATCACCCAGCGACACCGCGAGATGGTCGCACCGCTTGATTGGTTTCATGTTGGCCGACTCGTTTGGTGTTTTTTTTGTTGTTTCTTCTTTTTTTTTCTTTAGTTTTTCGGTTCTTTTTCTTATTATCTTATCAGAATTTTTAAGATTTTGAATTGAAAATTGTTCAAAATTTAGAAATATCAAGATATTTGAAAATGTCCAAATTTAAATTTACAATAAAAAGGTTAGATTTAAATAGTTATCAATTTATTGAAATGTGCATGTTGGAGTTTTGGTTTAA
Organism: Poa pratensis; assembly: GCA_947311845.1. Classification (NCBI taxonomy): domain Eukaryota; kingdom Viridiplantae; phylum Streptophyta; class Magnoliopsida; order Poales; family Poaceae; genus Poa; species Poa pratensis. Next base: position 38,705,385 of record CAMZMU010000039.1, read on the forward strand.
ATTTGAACTTAAAAAACATTCATAATTTAAAATTTTCTAGACTTATAAAATTCTCATTTTTCAGATTTATAAAATGGTTTGAAAAATGTTCTGATTTTGAATAGGTTTAGATTCTATAAATAATATTAAAAAATCGTCCAATAGATTTTTTTGCTACCTGGACGCATTTCGGGTTGCCCATGAAGCGCTTGCTTCATGGGATTTATAGGCGCTCCTGGTGTCGCCTTAGGATATCATCAAGCCTATGGCGCACAAGAGGAGGTATGAGAGATTCATTTGGGAGGCCACAAATCTTAGTGAAGATCTTGAAATTCAGAAACATATGGGCTAGGAGGATCATACAAGGTGTGAAATTCACACGAACCAAAAAGTTAAAGATTAAGTGAGAGAGATCTGGAATTCATAAAAATTCGAAATCTTTTTCATATAAAGGGTCATTATTTGAATAGCGATGGCATCCAGGACCTGCTTAACACTTGTTTGTTCATGAGACTATAAGGGATAATAACTTGGATTTTACAGCCCTATCGAATAGATGGAGATATTGAATATTTTTGTATCGTCTCACTGGAGGTTTTGACTTGCTTGGCATTGCCTTCCAACACATGGAGGTCTCGAGGCATTATGTTGGGCATTAGTATCTTGTGAAAAAATGTTGTCAGTGCATACTATAGTGTAAAGTTTCATGTATGATACAAACTTTATTTATTTGGATGGATTTTGGCCACAATTTATGGGGATGCCCGATACGTTAAGCGCAATAATTTGTTGCCGAGATTGTACATTACCCGATAGCAGTGGCGGAGCTATGTACCAGTCAGGGGGGGAGCCCACAATTTGTTTTTGCTAAAAATCAGTATATTTGAAGAGATATTTAGCCTATTTGCCCCCTTCCCCAATTCTGGCCCAGCAAGACTTTGTGGCCCATTTGCCACCCCCCCCCCCCCCCCCCCCCCCAAAGCACAACTACGTGGATAATTAGACTTGTGCAATGATAGCACGACTACGTAGTCTGTTATATCTCTAAAAGAACTAAGCTCCCTAGGATTGGCGTCCTCTCCTTCTCCCACATGTCCACATCATGGTGGACCCCTCCTCTTCTTCTACCACATGTAGATCACATTCATTTATATTTATTTATTCTTTATAGTTTTAAAGACAGTTTGAAACAAATTCTATTGGATGTGTTCATATGTTTGTACTTATATGCTATTTTTTGGTGAAATAAAAGGATATTCCCATCTGTAAAAAAAATTGTGGCCGTAAAAAAAGAAAAATAGCTCCATTTTCACTCAAAATTACTCCTTTTGTATAGACCAAAATAAAAAACTTCTAGAGTGTGTACAACATACACGTAATTGTACGTTTTATTTCGAAAAATTGAAACATAAACAGTCGTTTTGGATTATTTTTTAAAAAAGTGGTGCATTGAGTTCGGAGCTACCGACTCTACCCGAAAACATTTTCTTATCATAGCGTTACGCAGCCTGTGCTACGCGACACCATTTCTCTTCCTCTGCCTCGGGTTGTATTGTACCGAAAACAACTGTCCCTACGCAGAGTTTGCATGTCTCTCCGCACACACCTCTTGCCTCCGTGAATCACCTAGGACTATAGGGCACCTCCATCCCTGATGTCGTTCTCAAGTCCATTGTTAACTTGCACGCCACATGCACTCCCCTCTAGTGGTTACCCAACGCCAGTGAGCTGAAAGACTTCATACAACTCTCGCAGTAGTTGCACATGAACACCTATGTCACCTCTGTCATCGTCCGCCGATGTCACCGTGGCTGTTAGTAGCATTGACTCGGTGGTGGTGTCAGGTGCGGTTGAATGACAAATCGATCGTGAATGCAGGTGAAATGGTGAGTTATACGACTTGTTGTTCGATTCCACCTATTACTGATGAAAGATGATTTAGGTATTTATCTGCGAACTTTTTTCTGCGGTTTATTTACTTATCTTACTTGTTTTCAGAGAACGAGGCAGATTATATATTAAAATGCATGTGAATATTTTGCATATGGTTGAATGTATATACTAAAAAAGGATCTATGTTTGTCTAGCCTCGGTTGCAATTATTAGAGTGTAGAAAAGTCATGACCATGAGGATACACAATTAACTTTCATGACATTTCATAATAGTCGTTGTATCATGATCGCCTAACTGGGTGTAACATTTTTTTAAAGTGGGGTCATGCTCTTTCTATTGAGTGGTGTACTCTTAACCTTACTACAACTAAATATTATCTACTTCTCTATGTTTATGTGAGTATATCTGATTAATTGTGTTGTAAAATAGTGAGCCGGTGGTAATATTTCCTCCATCGTTGGTACTTTTATACATGTTTTGCTAAAAAAAATGTTTGTTCATATATCGTTGTTCGTATTAGGACAGACGCGGCAACGCGCGTCTTTTCTTTCTAGTCTGAGATGCTTGGGGTTGATCTTGGATCAAACTTTGAATCCATTGCACGGTGGTGAATCAGTAATAATAAAAACTCTGTTTGGAACGTAGTTTGCACTCTGGTTCTATGGGCTATTTGGAAATTGCGTAACAAATTGTGTTTTTTAGGAAAAAGCTGGCCAGGTGTCAAGGACCTGTGGAGAAGAATCGCTCAGGACGTCGATTAGTGGAAAATTCTCTCCAAGGATGCAGCGGTAGAGTCCCTGGCAAGGCACGCCATCGTGCTGAACAAGAAGAGGCGGGAAGCACCGGCGGAGCTACCTTGTTCTAGCCGGTGCACAGGACACCGGGTCCATTTAATTTTTCTTTACATACAAGCAATTTTCCACCCTATGTGCACCCCTGAGCCCATGATCTGTGCACCCGTGTAGCCAAGAAGGAGGGATTTGTAGAGCTGTGCACCCTGGAGTCGTTTGCTCTAGCTCCGCCGCTGGCGGGAAGTGCTTCGCATTGCGTGGCTGTGAAGCTACAGAACTTCGAGGCTGATGACTTTGCCTTCCCAATTGATGTCGAGTTCGACCAAAGCTAGGCGGAGATGTGCCAGATGATGATTTTGAGCCTCCAACATGTTTGAAACTTGGGGTTCTTTTGTTAGTTGGGTGGCTTCGTGTTAGCCTGTAGTTCTGTTAGCTTTGAAAAGGCTTGTGGTCGTAATAAGTCCCCTGGCCCCTGCTGTGGTGGTTTGGGTGAGCGGTAAAGCTCTGTTGGACCTGGTTTTGCATAGCTTTATCCGTCCTCGGAGTGTTGAATGATGTATGACCGTGATGATTTCATTGAAATCGGGGAGCCCTTTTAATCTAAAAAAAATAGCATTACGTACATGGCATATTTTATGCACCGCTGCAATATACAAACCATTTTTTGCATATGCGTGATGCATGACGCGTGTCTTTGTCGGCGACTCCAGTTGCAAGTACGCGTTGCCGCCTTCAAATAAGGGTAAGTGCTATAGCTGTCCGATGCATGGGCGCACACCCATACGGGCATGGCGCTTGCCGCTTGCAAGTGCAGCTCGATCGCGGCGGAGTTGAAGCAGAATCAATGGCGAATCGACGGCGGCGGTCATGCCCGCACGCTGGGAAGAAGAAACCACGGGCTACCCGTACGCCCATGCCCGGTCCTGCATATGTCCGCGAGGTTCGAATGAAGTATTGTCTCCCTGAATCTTTATTTTGCTTGACATCGATCATGTGCTTGCTTGCGCCAACATGTTTAGTCACCGACACATGTACAGCTGCAGAGAGAGTTAACTCCGACGTCCGATCGATGTACGACCAATGTGCCACCTCAGTAATGTAATGTGTCAGTTAGAATGCGTCAGTGTCGTGGCTCGGCTGTCGCGTAATGCCGACGTAAACTGTTAACCATCTCGTCTCGTTGATTGACTTGCACTTCTGTCCTGGACTGGGATTGCACTTAAAACAAAACACTGTACAACTTTCAGACATGCTGGCCTAGCATTTATTCTCTCTGTTCCACAATATATCACGTTTTAGCCATATTTTACATTCACATGTATAAATATGTATCTATAAACATTTTACTGTATATGTTCTGTTAGTCTGAATCTAAACAATATGTGTAACACCTAACACATATTATATTCTGAGACAAAAAGAGTATTTTATTTTATATGCTTCGGTGTACCGTAAACGATGGTGATGATGGCATTAAGATTTTCTTTTTGATGAAAAAGGCAGTCATAGCTGCTTTTGCATTGATCATAGAAGAGGAGTACATAGTACAAATGTCAAGAAAAAAAGAGGAAGACGAAACAGCAAAAAAAAATCTCAAAAAAAAGAGAAAAAGACCATGGCGGTTAGGATGCTGAGTTAGTTCTGGAGGGTGCCGGCAGTTCCTTCATTAACTTCATTGCCGGTAAATAAGAGCCTAGCTCCCCGCAAAATAAAATAAAATAAAATAAGAGCCTAGCTAGCTACTAAACTGCTGTCAAAGACAGTGACAGACAGGGCGAACTTCCTAACTAAATCTCTAATTATACACTTAATCTCTAATTAAATCTTCAATTATATCTCAGGTCAAAGTACTTACCCTGTTCAAACTTCCCATTCGGTCACCCATCTTCAAATTGCTCCCGCACAAGCAAGCTTAACTTTTGAATTCCTTCCAAATGAGAAGTTAGAACTTACTGATATTAATAACATATCAATCATATTAACCCCTGAATCATGATGTTATACTTTTTTATTGTTTAAAATTTCAAACTTTATTTGTATAAATAATTATTATTATGTAATAATATTTTTGAATAAGTAACAATTATTATGTAATACTATTTTTTGAACAAATAACAATGATTATGTAATAATATTTAATATGGAATAATTCATGTCTTTAAATAAGTAAATCGAAATTTGACCAAAAAATGTCTAAATCAATTAGAAAAATGAGAGGAATTCAAATATGCCATCCATATCATCTTTTGCATCACAGAAACATCGATAGTTTTATAGAATTCTATCTAATTTCGCCTAGTTAAATGAGTTTATGTTGATTTTCCGAAAGTAATCCAAATTTGATCTACAAGTGTTTGATATTTTGGTCTGATTCTTTAAAAAATCATTTTAAGATACAAAACTAGTGGTTATGTCACAGAAACATAGATAATTTTATAGAATTTTTCCTCTTTCGATAAATAGCCATTGTCGTCATTTTGACCATTTTTTGAAAAACAAATCAAGTGAAGTGAAAGAAACCTCAAAAAACGATATCCTCTGGCATGAATTACTTTTATGTGTACTACTCGGTATGAAAAATAATAAACTTGATTTTTGACAAATTTTTCAAAAACAAACTTCAAAAAGTTCTACCGTGTATAAACATCTATAAGTTTCAAGCTAAATGACCAAGTTATAACCATTCCCAAGACATAGTTTGTGATAAAATTCTCATATTCGACAAATGGGTGTAACTTGGTATATGAAACAAGGGTCAATTGATCTCTTTCGATGAGAGTCATGGTGGCCATTTTGATCGCTTTTTGAAAAAACCAAACAAAGTAAACAAAACTTCAAATAAACATATGGTGCAAAATGGCACCCATATAATTTCCCAAAGTGTAATCCACATTTTATGAATAATTCCCAAGTATTAGGAATTTTCTTGATTTCTACCTATTTTTTCCTAGTTAAATGTGTTTATGCCGATTTCCGAAAGTAATTTCGCCTAGTTAAATGAGTTTTCGTCATGCAAAATTTGATATAGTTGTCATATTTGGATTCCTCTTATTTTTCTAATCGAATTAGACATTTTATTTGTTAAATTTTGATTTACAGATTTAAAGATATGAATTATTCCACATTAAATAAAAATAAAAAACACGTTGACTTTAGTCTGGGTTGGTGTCTCCAACCGGGACTAAAGGTCTATTTTTAGTCCCATTTGGAGATACCAATCGGGACTAAAGGGTCCTGCCACAGCCCCTTTAGTCCCGGTTGGTATCACCAACCGGGACTAAAGGTCCCGTTTAAACCGGGACTAAAGCCTTGTGGCGTCCTATTCGTTGGAACCGGGACTAATGTGAGCATTAGTCTCGGTTTCAAACATTTATGGGACTAAAGGTCAGAACGGAAGGTCTATTTTCTACTAGTGGACCCACCGCAGCCGTACTCGGTAGACAAGTCTGAACGGTGTCTCGGGGCCTGGTAATCCGGGCAGTGATCATCACAGACCGGCAACAACGTCACATAAAAAGACCAGTCTGTATTATCCCTTACCACTTGTTGTAAATTGTGAAATTCAAAATTAAGCAGCTCTCCTACGCCTTTCAAAAAAAAAAAAACAGCCACCAGCACAACAGGAGCAAGTCACCTCGGACAATCCACATGGCCCCTCCAACTTTTAAGGTACAAGGTAAAGGGTCAGTCAGTAAAACAAACACTACAGACCGGCATCTTGTCTGACAGGTCATTCAAGTATTAGTTAAAAGAGGTTCAGGCTGGAAAAAACAACTTATGTAGTTTTTGACGAGTCGATGAATAGTTAACCTATTTTAGAAGGATGAAGCCGTTGGGTTGATCCCACTCGACGGATGACGGTGGCGGGCTCTTCTGCCCTACCGTTACGGGGAGGAGGGGGGTGTAGGTCTCCGCCCTAGCGCGCGTAGAGAACGTCGTGTCCGGCGGAGTTTGCAAACATGGACTAATTTTTCGGAACTTTATTGAGGTGACATGCCTGTGCCGACCACATGTGGATCTGGCCAACGGCGGGTCGCGCTGGTGATAAAAAGATCGAAGGCGGATACACCAGCCATGGCAGCGAGGACATAAGTATGCCGAAGGGGTCTTTAATATTTGTGTCGGTGGTGCTTGTCACTCGCGTCGTCACTCGTCAATAAACTCATACATATACAGTTTGTTCGTGTGGGCTGATCACGTCAAATGTGTATGTGAGCACTATTTAGATGTCGTAACATTGATGTTGAAGATGTTATGAGATGTCATGTTCCACTGTTCTGTGCACGAGGCTTATGCATATTTGTTGTCAGTGCTTCGGAAGACAATGTTTATGCATTCTATGTTCAGTGATATCAAGCCTAAACTGAATGAAGTGGTGTTCACGCGGATGCGTCAACACAGTGGTTGAGTTTTTGTGATTCTTCTAGAGTACCGGGACTCAAACTCCAGGGTGAGAAATCTTGGTCTCTAACCTTTATCGGTTATACCTGACATTGGCGGTCTTTCGACTTTTTTTATCCTATTGAAAGCACTAGAAGAGTTAGGCGCGCTTTGCCGCGCCCCTTTGTACAGTGGCAAAAAATAAAAGTTAATGTTCACGATTAAAAATCGTCTTAAATGCGATAAGTTGTGGCGAACACACACTTACTATTCGAGAAATTGATCTCAGAAGTCAACGAAATCGCTTCATTGCTCATCACGCCGACCAGTGCAAATTTCTTATCTCCGGCCAAAAGCTCACGCATTTTGCCTTCTTCGTCTCGGTCGTCATGGAGTGGGCATTTGTGCCTTCTTCGTCTCAGCCGTCATGGAGTGGTGTACAGTGGCAGCGCAACCGAGTGCAAGCTGGAATTCAGGCTGAAACTGGGAGAGGACCAAACAGTTGCAAAAGAGAAGGTTGTGAGCAACGGCAATGGTATGGCCAGAAAAGCTTGGACGGCTCGCATGCGCCTTCACCATCTGCGATGGGTGATCCTCCCAAAGTAGGGGTTGTTAGGGAGCACGAGCGGCAAGAATGTTGGTGCTCCGGCTTGGTCGGTGGCCATTTTGCTATCAGAGGTGATAACTGGATAGGAAGAACTGCGGCGCCAACGCCGTGCAGGCCTGGGACAACAGCGTGGAGGACCGGTCCGACATGAAGCGAGGTGTCGCTGCCGACTCGTGAGGGTCAGAGAGGCGGTGCAGGATGGACTGAGACCAACGACATCCTTCTTAGCCACACAAAATTAACACGTATACCCATCAAACCAAGAAAGCGGTGCTAACACCGACTATGGGTAAAGAAAAATCACTCACTTACAAGTGGGATCACCATATTCACACCTAAGAGCAACAACATCCCGTGTCTTTAATGATCTTAGTACTTTAAAGAAGAAAATCACACTCACTTATAGGTGGGGCCACCCACATTCACACCAAATAGTAACCACAAACTTATATTTTTTAGAGCTTGCTCACTTATATGTGGGACCACCCATGTTCATACCTAGAACCAATCAGAAGTTTAGTTCTTTATTTTATATACATCAAAATGATATATCAGATTTAGCAAATAAATCATATAGCTAATGTACCTATTGTACGTGCTCTATAAATTTTCGTAAAGGTAATGTATTTTTTTATTTAGGCTACACAAAAATAGAAATAGAAATTTTAAGTGGGAATTGAATGGACATATTTTTCTTTTTCATACCATAATTTTCTCTTTTCTGTAGTTGGAAATACCAAATTTTCACCGAATATTTGGCAAATATATTCAGCCCATGTGTATGTATGCAACAATTTATTTTTTCTAGGTGTGAACTATAAAGTGTGTATGTACCCAACAATATTTTAATAAGGCGTGAACTATAAAATAAGATATAGTGGGATCCATCGTGTGGTGTGGTGTCACTACCCTATTGGAGGAGATAAGAAGCAAGGAGAGGCCAAGGATTCTAGTAGGATTGATATATGTAGAGATTAGATGACAATGTTTCGTCTTGCTCTCCAAAGTAAAAACTCATGACCTATTGACTAGATCCAGAGACGGTGACACGTATTTTATTTTTGTTTATGTTTCTATGTCTTTCTATCGTGATAGATAAAATAATATTGTGTTATCAAGTATATGCCCTAAGCTTTTCGTTTTTCTTGTTTTCCTGAGCAAATGAACATCTCTTCGTCGTTGTAAATTCAATCCCCGCCAGGAAGCACGTTTTTCGGTTGCAGGCTTGCAGCACCAATGCCATGCAATAAAATAAACACGACCTAATCCTATACACTTAGCACTAATAATTAGATTAGTTCCAACAGTTCGAGGGAGCAGATGAACAGCTCTTCGTTGCAAATTTTATCCCTGCCAGGAAGCACGTTTGTCTCATGCAGCATCACCACTTTAATTCTCTTCCACAGTTACTCCTGCTGGTCGCACGCACCGCTATGCCAATCAATCTCTATATAAACACACACCCTCGCAGGGCGAGTGACACATTTCATTGTCTCGGTACCACAAACACTTCTCCATCTTGAGAGTAACCAAGCTACCGCTGTTGATGAAGCTTGTATTCGCACTGTTCTCCGTACAAGCTTAGGAGTAAGAATATGGTCTTCAACGCCGTTCTCCCCAACATAGCCGCCCACTGGATCATCAACTTCTACCGCGCGGCGAGGAAGCTCCGCGGCAATGCCTTCCAATACTACCGTAACCCCACCACCAGGCCGTCCACCGCCGCCGCCTCCAGATGCACCATCCCGTCCGCCGTCGGCAGGACGGTGGTGTGTGACTTCCACGGCGGGCTCCTGAGGTCCACCGCCCTCTTCCCCTACTTCATGCTCGTCGCCTGCGAGGGTGGCGGCCTGCTCCGGGCTCTGCTCTTGCTCTGCTCCTTCCCCCTATGGGTCCTGGGCGAGCGCACAGACGCCGGTATCCGGGTCATGGCGTTCGTCACCTTCCTCGGGCTCAGGCCACGCGACGTCGACCTCGTCGCCCGCGCCATCCTGCCCAAGTTCTACATGGAGAGGCTCAACGCCCAGGTGTACGACCACCTGTGGCTGCCGGCGAGGAGGAAGGTGGTGGTGACGAGCGCGCCCAGGGTGATGGCTGAGTGGTTCTTGAAGGAGTACTTGGCCGCGGACGAGGTTGTCGGGCGCGAACTTCAGAAGGTTAAGATTGGGGGCGGTTGTTACTTCACCGGGCTGCTGAGCGGGCAAGCAGGGCCGGACATGAGGCCGAAGGCCCTGAGGGAGGTGCTCGGACCGAGCGGCGGCATGGCTGACGTTTCCGTCGTTGGGGCATCCAATCCGGTGAACCACATCTTCATCCCCCACTGCAAGGTGACTACATGTGTGCTTGCTACGTTCTTCCTGTTTTTAAAAATTCGCGTTGTTTCTATAGTTTTCAATTCGTATTTCTCCCTCCATTCGTAATTATAAATGTTTTAAGATGTCAACGTTAACTACGTGCAAACTGAAATGGGTGAACCTACACCCTGAAACACGTTTAGATACACGTGATTCCAAAAAGATGAAATCTTACAATTCGGAACGAATGGAGTACGTATCACATAACACTTTGAACTTGAGAGCAAGACTGACCATTATTTGTGGTTTGTTTTGCACCAACGCATCTCTTGACGTGACAGACGAGACAGGCTATTTATGTTCGTCTCAGCGATCTATTTGAAAAGGTAGGACGTCCGATATATCGAACGGAGCCAGTAGCTGTTCTCAACCTTCAACATAATTTGGAACAAAATATTGATACTGTATCGCCCTGAAAAGTGGTTACAAAGGAAAATCTCTAGCTTGAAATAGGCTCGCCAACCGATGTTAGCCATGTATATTGCGTAAGTATATACTCCCTCCATTACAAATTACATACCTTTTATTAGGTTTTGCTTGATGCGTACGTACATAGACGTATTTGGTGTGTCGATTCACTTATTTCAGCCTTATATGTACGAACCAAGAAAGCGGTAAAAATGAATTATATTTAGAAACGATCGGAGTATTAGATAGATGGTTAAAGTGGGACTTCAAAGCAGCGCACCCTACTCCGATCGGAGTACGTTAATATAGATACATATTAAGAATCTTTTGTTTCTTCCTGAGGTGGTGTATATATGCCGTTTCACGCATATCCTCCTGCAGCGACAACCATGGGCACCGCAGGACAAGCCTTCATTTCCCCAGTGACCCACGTACCATTGCAGATTGTGAGTTCCTCTCTACAGACTTCACGTACTGTCCTTCCAACTCGGGGCTACCATGTCGGGAGACAATTTCTCACGGCGGCGTCGCTATCACTTGGTAGTGATGGCCTGATGGTTTTTTTAACCTCGATCTAGGATGATATTGCCGTTGGACAGGGCTCGTCCTACATCAGTTATTACAGTTCATAAATGGTGGCCTAGGATTTGCTCGACCATTCCCTGCTATACTACTGTACAATGGATCAGTTGAGATTCAAATCAGGAGTAAAGACGTACTACCTGTCAAGAAACACAATGATGGTGAGAAATGCTGGATCGTACGGTGTATAATCTTTTCATCTCTTTCTATACACGAGGGTACTTAGTGTTTTCTACTCATTCCGTCCCAAAATAACTATCTCAAATTTGGCTAAAAGTGGATATGTTTATGCATGTTTCATGGCTATATAATCATGTTTTCTAGATACATCGACTTTTGCGCAAATATAAGACAATTATTTTGGTACGGAATAAGTATATTACAAACATAGTAGCACAAAAAGATGGCTTTATAAAAATGTGTTGTGGTGATATTATTGTTCGAATTTATAAATTGAAGGCAAGTGTCGTTTTAATTTACTGATCTACTAGTCCCCCCTCCCCCACCCCCTCTCTCTATTAAGAAGATTCGGGTATATAGTAGAACCTTTTTTACCTTTATATTAAGAAGTTTTTAGCGAGTTAATAAAGGCCACCATAATGGAATGACGAAAGTACAATATTTTTCGTTGGTGACCAATCCGCTCATTCACGGCAACTTGATGCCCTCCTAGAGTATATACTTCGTCTAGGTATCTTAAAGAAGTTTGGCAAACAAAATGGTTATTGTAACGCCCAGGGGCGGAGCTAGGTGCAAAAGAAACCAAACTTTGAAGCATTACAACAAATTTAGTGTAGCGTTACAGTTTGCATACATCTTTTCAACGGCGGTTCAAATGTTTCATAAACTTACGGACACATCTTTGATATGATTTCCGCAGGAACTCTATGTCGTGAGCAGGGAGAGCGCCAAGACCGACCGGCTTCCACGGGAGAGGTACCCGAAGCCGCTCATCTTCCACGACGGCCGCCTCGCTTTCCTCCCCACCGCCTCTGCCACACTCGCATTCTTCCTCTTCCTGCCGCTCGGCTTCGTCCTCTCCATCATCCGCATCTCCATCGGCATCGTGTTACCCTACAAGACCAGCTTTGCAGCTGGCGCGCTCTTTGGTGTCCGCTTCCGCACCTCCGGCCGCTGCATCCCCGAAGCCGGCGCCAAGAGCAGGGGTGTCCTGTTCGTGTGCACGCACCGAACTCTGGTCGACCCGATCATGCTCACGGCAGCCCTGGAGAAGCCCGTGCCGGCCGTCACCTACAGCCTCAGCCGGCTCTCTGAGATTTACGCGCCCATCAAGACGGTGCGGCTGACGCGCGACCGCGACCGTGATGCTGAGACAATGTCCCGGCTGCTGGAGCAAGGGGATCTCGCGGTCTGCCCCGAGGGCACGACCTGCCGGGAGCCATACCTGTTGCGGTTCAGCCCGCTGTTCGCCGAGCTCGCTGACGACATGGAGCCCGTGGCGCTGGACGCGCAGGTGACGTCGTTGTATGGCACGGCGGCGAGCGGACACAAGTGGCTCGACCCCGTGGCGTTCTTCGCCAACCCAGCCCCTTCTTATCGAGTGGAGTTCTTGGGCCCCGTGCCGCGGGATCAAACACGCGCAGGAGGGAAGGCCAGCGCCGAGGTGGCGAATTGGGTCCAGCGACGGCTAGGCGAGGCGCTCGGCTTCGAATGCACTGGGCTTACTCGCCGGGACAAGTACATGATGCTCGCCGGCAACGATGGTGTGGTCTCCAGGTAGAGGATGCTTGCAGCAGCTGAGCCTGTTTTATGCATGTACGTGTGCGTCCTGGTTATTATGTCGCCGAATTACTTGCTGTAATTCAACTAAGTATTTATATTTTGAGCTCCTGTAGAGTACTTCCTATAAGAGTACAAATCTTCATCCGTTTCCATTGGATTCAATGGCCGACACGGGTTTATATCAACTAGATGACCCATTGCGCCACTGGCGCAGGTGCCGAAAGCAAAACTGTAGGGTCGCCTTAAGTTAAATATATTTAGGTTATCGTTTTCGAAGCGGTAAATTTCAGTGGCCATCATTATAGGTACGTAAATTAAGTGTGCTACATAATTTCAAAGTTGTTCACGAAAGTGTATAATCAATTGAAGGTGTGTGTAGATTGTATGCAAATACTTAATATTAATAGTCAAATTACATGTTATATCAAAGATCATGTGAGAAAAATTTATGTGCTCAAAATCAACCAAAGCCACCACTCTATATATGCAATCTGTGAATTCACACATTGCCGATGGAAAAGGCCAGATTGTAAAATATGTACTTCCTCTTAGTCTTAATGAAAATTGAATTGGATATGAACTTGTCTAATTATCTTATTACATATATGCAGTATTTCAGCCGTGAGTACACGAAGACCTACCTTGAAAGCTACCTCACAACAAGAAGCTTAAACTTGTATAGGTGTTGTCATCTATGCATGTATTCTGCATATCACTGTCTAAACATATTTTAAGTTGTTTATTTCTTTTGCTCAGTCAGTTGTGGCAAATCACTGAAGTACAAAGCGGTGGCAAATGACCGGTTGCGCCACTGGCACAGGTGCCGAAAGCAAGACTGTAATGTAACCTTAAGTTATATATTTTTCGCGTATATTGTTATCGTGGCCATCATGCAGGTATCATTGTCGATAATTTTTTAACCAATAGTGCATTTAAACTTGACAACAAATATTTTGTGCATCTCAAGCAATATTATCTTTAAGTACCATGCACCACGGTAGGGGCTAATTTTCAGAATGAAGATTGTTCCTTGATTGCACACTGTACCAATAAAAACAAGGTGCATGTATGTATGTTAGGGAAATTCTAGTGGAAATTGAATATATCGACTGAAAAATAATAAGGAATTCATTTACCATAACTCTACATATTCAAGAAAAATAAATGGTGCATGTAGGCATGTTATCGATTGCGAAATAATAAACATATTTCGTTCTTGAAACCATATCACCCTTAAGATCAATGTTTCATACATCATCTTATACACACTGGTATTATGGTTACAGTCGAGCAGAAAATCATATTTTATAGAATTATCTCACAGGAAAGGAAATTGATTATCGATGATGCGATCCAAAACACTTCCGGTGCGCCCCTGGCGCAAATACAGAAAGCAAGATTGAAACGTAGCCTTAAGTTTCATATGTTTTCTGCAATATTGAAGTAACTCGTTAGATTTTCTGTGGCTCTATGATTAGATGCGTTGCGCTCTTCGTAAGAAGGTTGAGAAAATATTATAAAAATTGTGCTAAAAAATATTTTGTCCTTCGATGGCGCTTGAGTTCAAAGTTATGTCACATGATAGCGGTGTTCAAAATCCCTATATGTAAATTAAGATAAGAGATGAAAATAATAAGGGAATGTTACCCAAAAGGAAAATAAGATAACGACTATCAACCACAAGGAACTTATCTAAGAAAGAAACTGTAAATAGTAAACCAATACAGAAAGCTCTAACACATACTCTATTGATAGCTAACAAAGGCAGTAATAAATAAATTAGCTCATGTCAAATGGAATATTGAATCCAATGTCCATAACTTATATAGGTGCGATTACATGGTCCTTCAATGGCTACAACAAAATACCCAAGGCCAGGCACAAATGCCGGAAGCGAGACTATATTTTAGTCATAAGTTTATATGTTTCCATGTATGTTGTCAGTTTTGAGATTTCCGAGACTCATGCCACTATCATCCATACCTGCCACTCGAAACTATGGAGTTAGGGGTTTGATGGCTCCTTTAGTTGTGCCCACCGGCAGGATTCTTCCACCAACGATATTTTTTAGGGTTATGGGACACATTTTTCTTTGCCCTTCCTATCCCATATACGGGTGTTGTCATGTCCTGTCCCCGTGAGACAATAGAGTTTAGGGCCAATGGCGGTTGGAATTTAAGCCATAGTTTTCATCTCTTTTTAGTGATGAGCCATGTTGCTCTATGCAGTATTGGTGGTAGAATTAGACCCAGCACAGAACTGAAGGTCATGATATAAGAAAATGTAATTGATTGACTAAATATCCATGTTACTAAAACAACAATCTGTGTTAGCCTCTACAAAATGGCAACTTACCTAAATAAAGATCACATAAATTAATCAGACGATTGAAAGATACAAAAACATGTGCAGGCACAGGTATTTTATTCAAGAACATGCAACCGAAATCTGATTTTCATTTCAGTGCAACTGGAATACTCTTTTGGCCACCTCACAAATGTGGAGAAATGTCATTGTGGAGCCAGTGCACAAGTGGTGTCCCAATTGTATTTTGGAATATATCAATTCAAGGATCCATCCGCTTTTACATGTAATTGTTCAGTTGAAATGCTAACATAGATATCAACTGAGATTACCATCAAAGTTCCTAAAGACATTATCTTGGAAGATTCATCGTCACAGAATGTAGCAGCATCTTTGTATTTTAACAATACACTTTTGTTAGTTAAAGCTCAGTACCTCCATAGATAACCAGAAGATACAGATACAAGAGTGCACCTACTGTGCCTACAAGCATATGGTGTCTCCAGCTGAATGTTTCATTTAAGAATGCTTGATTTAGAAGTCATTCAAAGATACTCTTCGGCAGTGGTGGCAGTGCACTGTAGAAGCCATATAGTATATCCAGGCTTTATCTGGCATACATCTGATGGCAGCGCACTGTCAAAACAATATTGAACAAATGGAGCAGATAGATGCATCACTGACCCTATTCACCAGGTAGATGTATAGAGCATCAAGTTCAAGTACTAATACAACATGTAGCAACTGTTGACAGCTCACCCTGAGTGCCTATCGATGCAGATCAGAGCTCCAGGCATGGTACATGTGCTAAAAGAAACATGGACTGGCCATGATGTACCATATGATGAAGAACACTAATTTATTGTTAGGAATAAATGTGAATTCTCTGCTCAGGACGGTATACATGAGCAGTGACCACTACCAACATAAAGTATAGAGTGAACTATTCCAATCCAATAAAATATCCTAATTCACATTCACAAAGCCAACGAGCAACAATCTAATTCTACCCATCTCAGAACAGAGGAGGTGCAAATTTTAGATGGATGACTTCTACAAAAGAAATACTATTTCACCAAGCTGAAAATATTTTGGATACATTTGTCGGAACCATCAAATTTAGAAAGAGTGAATAAATTAACACCCACCGTCTACTAAACACTACCATGTATACGCAATATAACCTGAATATTTCGGAAAGGTCCATAAAAAATGGACCTGGGAGATCAATGATGTTCCTCAAGAGCATTCCTAAGTACCATCACAGGAAAAATAAGCGACAATTTGCAAAGATGTATGGTATGAAGGTATACCTGAGACAATTTACATGACGCCAATAGAGGGAACCAAGTTACCCTCCAAGAAACTATAAGCTCTGGCTGCTGTGCCAACAACACGAATGGGAAATAAAAAGAGAGTATGTATTCACCTAGGTCTTGTGGGATCTGGTTTATGTGCAGTTCGTTTCTATAACCATCTCATTATGTGCAGTTCGTTTCTATAACAAAATTTCTACTCTAACCATCTCATTATGTGCAGTTCGTTTCTATAAATTTCATACTTAAACAGATACTCTCCACTTCTCCAGCCAACCTCTCATTATGTGCAGTTCATTTCTATAAATTTCATACTTAAACAGATACTCTCCACTTCTCCAGCCAACCTACAAAGTGCGCATTATAGTTTTTTAAAGCTGCTGAACAATTCGATAGAACTGAATAAGATTATTTCTTTGTCAGGTGAACCAAACCCGAAGATTCGCCGACATAACAAAAGCGAAACTAATAGGAGTGATTTCTCAGTATTCCTAATTATAGCGCTAGGAGCACAACCTCTCTGAAGTCACAGATTTATCACAAACTAATACTCCTGTGATCCTAAATAAATGTCGCTTATGGATTTATACATCATATGCTCATTTTTGCCGTCACTTTTAACGGATCGGAGGGAGTAGGGATGATTTCACAGTATTCCTTATTATAGCCGACATAACAAAAACAGATCCATCACAAAATTCAAATAAGCAGGAACTAAATGTCGCTTAAGCCATGGCACAAAAGAAAACTGAAGAAGAGGGAGAGAGCTCACCACAATGACCAACCAATGGCAGCCATGGGCACCCCAATGACCACCCAATGGCAGCTTGGGTGCGGCGGCCAAATATATGGTTTGCTCGCCCAGAGCCGCTTGCTCATTGCTCAGCAAGTGCGCGCAATCACGGAATCTGAAATAAATAGTTTCAGTTGTGTAAGAAATATAACAACAAAACAAGTAACACTGAATCTATATTGGTAAGACCTCATGGCCAAAAATCTAGTACCAAAAAAGGAATTCTAGATACTGCAAGCAAGATATAAAACTGATGCATAGGGATTATTTTTACATCATCAGAGTAGGAGAAACCAGATCCGTTGAATGATAAAAGTGAGTAGACGGAGGTGGCACACCAAAAGATTGATCCGAGAATAACCGGCTTATACAAAGGCAGAGGCTAGTACTGACCATTTTCTTTCTTCTCTTCACACAAAAAAGATTACTGATCAGATGGATCACATGCCCACAATTAATATGCTCACAAATAAGTTATGCAGCATGTTGACAGCTATATGTTGTTATATTACCTTGGAAGGGCCAACAGCAACACTAACGTCAACGTAGTCTCTGTATATGATGTCATCGCCATCAATGACAGCATTCACGATTGGCTGGTTCTGCAGTCCGAAAACAGAAGCCTGCAAAAGCCAAACAGAATCAGCATATAATAATCTAATAAAATCACCAAGCAATAATTTGGTCATCCGTAACACTGGACAGTACCCTGACATAGCAAGACATAAGACCCAACTTCACACCATGATTCTTTGCAAATTCATCTTTATACTCAGACCGTAGCTTCATCAAATTGGTCCTGCAGCAATAATATAAACAGTAAAGAAGTAATAAAAAATCATAAAGCCTACAAATCCAAGTTATTTTAGTAACAGCAATAATTAGACGAATACATGATTTATTTTCCTAGAATCCAAGTTAGTGGGGTGCCCTACCATTTTAGCCATGAGACAGCAATGGTATCGTACTGCAGATCAATATATATTTATAACTACATCAAAAGAAGAGCTACATACCTGGCTTTCCACTGGCCAATTAGTAAGCAACATATTATATTTATAACTACATAAAACGAAGATAAAAAGCATTGCACCTTTACAAGAGACATATTACCACACAGGAACTAAAACCCATTCTAAATCGAGAATACTTAAGAAGCAAGCAGTCAATCCTATCAGTACAACCACAAAGAACTACAACACTGAGCAATTTACAAGGCAAACTAACTGGAATAAGTCACATAATCTATTATCTGGCCTACCCACTCATCAGTACTATTTTCTTATCCGTGTTAGTAATAACAGAGTGAATCTAGTATTGCGACAAATATTATCTATTCACTGTGGTTATTTGTTTCAAATTGGGAAATCTTCTTCGGTTATATAGCTTCCAGTGGCCTCTTTTAAATGTAAAAAATCAAGCTACTATAGCAACAAATCTTTAATGTTCTGTACATCCAGATGTGTTTTTGTGGATGATGACTACTATTTCACAGTTTAGGGACATCTCACACATTGGAAGCACATATATAAATTATTTTAATGCATGACCTCAAGCTAGAGATAAATCAAACTTGACTGTGGCAAAGCATGTATATGAGAGAGAGATCAGGAGCCGATGGAAGAAATATTTGAATATTCTCACGTTGGAGTCAAAGGCATCGCCGAGCCACACATAATTTGACATTGACAAAATAAGCTCTTTTATTAACTCAGTATACACAATTGGCATGGCCCAAATTACTTCATCATGTGGATTTCCTAATGGAGAATACTCATGAATAAGTTCAACAAGCTGAGGAGGATCATCCAAGATGTGTATAATCATGTACATAATTAAATTAGCAAGCGTTAGCAGGCAGAAACAAAGAAAGCAAATAAACGCTGTAAGAGAGACATTCCTGATTGGTTTGTGCTTAAAATTCATAACCATGTACGTACGGCTTCACATAGGAGGAAAGGCAGAGGAAAAAAGTACCGGCCTAAGCATGCTATCAAATACTCCTCTCGAAGCAATGCACTGCTAGTGCCTCATAACAATATCGCATCAGTTTCACAAACATAAAACCCAGATTATTTCTGCACAGCAAACACACACAACCTTGCTCATGTACATCAAATAGCTTCACAAATATAAGACCCAACTTTCGATGTTCCTATTTATAAATGTACCCACAAGCAGATCATCAAGCACTCGATGAGCATAAAAAAAAATGTCCATTCATCATTCAATCCCTGCAGCAATTGGGAAAGCATGCTAGCCTTCTGAAGTCGATATCACTACTACTTGAGGTCTATGATGGTGATTCGGCAAAGATAACATCCATTCTGATATAAACGGATCAACAAATCCATCAAACAGATAAATAAAGACATAGCTGCAGGGAAGATATACACACTCTTAAAAAGAACTTAACCTGAAATCCACATAGTAATCGTTCTCATGAAGAACATATCTAATAATATTAGAAGCTGCAGGCTAGATCGACACACACCTAAGAAGAACCAAACCTGCAAGCACAAACAGGAAATGAGAAGAAAAACAAATATGGCTTGGGAAAACACAGATCAAAATTAGCACTCGCCTCAATTTCCAGCCCAGCCAGCAGTCCTCTTCACTGCAGGCACCATCGACGTGCTCTTTCACTCTGTTTTATGTTCTTATCTACAGCAGAGCTTCATAAAGATATAATTCAGTCAGCATATAGAAACAGTAAATGAGGCATAAAACTCATTCCACCATCTGAACTTCCTACAAACATCCATGAAGCACTGCTTGAGCATAAAAAATTAAAGACATAATTCAATCACTACATAAAAATAATCTGGATTCCTTATAATAAATTTGCCATTAAAAACTTATATCAGCAAGAGAGAATTTCCCATGAGCATGGGAATCAAGAGAAGCTAATTTACGAAGCCCATATATCCCATTTGGCTACAGGATCGCTATACTACCCTTCATCTATATAAAACACAGCACAACCACTGCTGTGGATATCCGGTTTTCAGTAATGGCATGCAAAGTGAAAACGCAGAAGCAAAAAAGTAATCGACCTTGACTTTAGATAGAGAGATGAACCTGGATGGTGGAGCTGCGTGATGGAGGATGGCTGAAAATCATACAAGGAGACCAAGGAAGCAACTGTCGTTGGCAGCCGCGTGATGAGCTGCGTGATGGAGGCCATCACGGAGCACCCTTCTTCTGTGATTCCTGTGGGAAAAAGAGAAGGGGACAGAGCCAGAGTACGCATGAGAGATCAAAAACGGAGGGAGAAATCAGAAGTGATGGGATGAACTAAAGAAGTATCACAATAAGGCTCACCTCAGCGTCTTCATCGGCCGGCCGCCTGCCAAACAGCGACCATGGTGTTGACCACCGTTCCGAGCTGCTGTGCCCACATTCTGCTCCTCCCCGAGGTGGATCCAGGCTAGGGATGTAAATGGACACATTAATGGCGCCACTTAATCCCGTATAAATGTGTTGCTAGTTAATTTTTTCAGGAAACGAAAAACGTTTTGAACTGTTGACCGTAATAACAGGGAATATGTGGCGCCATTTATGCGACCATTTACATCCCTAATCCAGGCCGAGGCAAGGAGAACCGCCACTCCTGTCCGTGGGGACGTTGCCGCCACTCCTGCCGGCGACCGGCCATCTCCCACCGCCAGTCCTCATCCCGTCGTCCCAGATCGACTGGTCCCTGCCGCCCAGGAAACGAGCAGGCGCGGCAGCCGGTCGGCGGCGGATGGTGCGGACGGAGCCGTCGCTGCCTCCACCCTTCATCCTCGTGGTCCACCTGCCTCATGCTTCGAGCTCCGGCGTCGTGCTGCCTCAGCCCGCCTCCTCTCGACCCGCCTGCGTGACAGTAAATCTCGGGAAATAGAGGGCGACGCGGGCGATGTGCTGCAGGTGGGCCCGCCCCGGGAAAGACCCACATGTCATCGACCTAACGTGTCCGGCAGCGAGTAGGAAACGCAAGAAACGACCATCCGACGGCCAGGGTGAAAAAGACGGTGAAAAAAAACTACTGTTCGAGGTGAATGGAGGGTCAAGATAGTGTGCCTTGCATGGTACATGAAATTGGGCTGTGGACACGCCGTGTCTTGGTTGGACATTTATAAGGTTAATAGGTTTTTTCGAAATGGAGGCAAAGCCTCAGCTTTTGAATCAGAGTGATGCACATAACTTTTTATTTCAAAGTTTTTAGAGATTATTTGAAGTATTACAGTCATAAAGAAACATCCAAAGTGAATACAAGCCAACCACTGAAATTAGAAAACAATATTCAACTATCAAGCAACGCAAAGTTTTCGATCATGTTGCCACAATAACCTGCACAACCGCCATCAACCGGGTGCAGCCAGACTTCATCATGGAACGTTGATCTTGCGGCAAGAGAAAAAACCACATATGGATCTAGCACGTAGCTCGGTGAACAGTCGCAGAAAATGTGCATTTTCAATCTTGTTAAATACCACATCGTTGCGGCAATTCCAAACAGCTAGCCCAAATAAAGGAACAAACGCCAATGCGTACACAACTTTTACTTTTCTTATCCACTCTCCCAAGATATGAACAAAACATATTGACTACGCTTGTAGGTAGTGAGATATTATAAGTGAAATGGAGATGCCTCCAAATATTGCGAACAAAGGAGCAAGATATAAATAGGCATTCGACAATTTCATCAACCTGAGAGGAAACAGATTTCTTGCAATCGTTTCAGATTCTCCTGAGTAAATTGTCCAGATTCTCCTGAGTAAATTGTCCTTCGTAAGAATCACTTTCATGTTAACAAACAACATAAAGATTCTTATTTTAAGTGAAACTTCCCGTTTCCATAAATATTTATGGAGAAATAGGGGTATGTACATTAATGTAATGTGCATACATAGACTTAACCATAAATACCCCATATGTGGTCAACCTCCATCTAAAGTTATCATCATTTGACGTCAAGGATATTGTCACCATCTTCAGTACCAATTCTAACCATGTTGTCCACTTTGAGCCTAACAAAGACCGACTTAACTCCAAGTTCACCAAAAAATCCTTGAAATTTTTATCAATGGGTATGCCACACACAAAAATAACAATTATTTTATTAAAATCCTTTATCTAATTCTGAAGGAATGAAAAATTTACATTGTAATATGATATAAAAGAAATCAATCAAATGTAATAAAAAAGTAAGTTGAAAAACTGCATATGTTGTCAGCGTCCGAGGAACCGCGCATGGGACCCCGCTCTCCCCATGAAGCCATCGGGACACCGCCCGTCCACCGCAAGGAGAAGAGAACCCCGGGGACAGGATCGCCCTGCCCCCCCCCCCCCCCCCCCCCCCAGAAGATCGGACGCCACGCCACGTGGAGGCAGATTCCTGCGTCGCGACCAGGAAGGATAGCTTCGCAGGGAAGGAAGCGTCACTGGCGCCACGGACAAGACCCGATGCTTCCGTGGCGGAAGCATAACCCTGAGCGCATGGGACCCGACCATCCGTCCCATCGCGGGCAGGGCTGAGCGTATCCGCCTTGCCAGATCCGGGACAGCCCTAGACGGGCCGTCACATCGAGACCGCTGAAGGAGCGGCATGAAGGTCAGCACCGCGGGCGCATCGACACGAGGACAGCTGGAGACCGACACCTGGACAGCGCCGCGACGCGTGCCTCCAGCCGGCGACCAACGTATCGACTAGACCCTCTATGGTAACCCCTTGAGTATAAAAGGAGGATCGAGGTCGGAGAAGAAGGCAAGCAATACTTCTCACTGGACACACCTCGGAGACCTTCCCGAGGTGAAGCTCGGATAGACTTTGAGCATAGAAGGGAAGGTTGTAAGCAACGCATTGTACAACACCATCCATCATCAATCAAGCCAGACAAGCAGGACGTAGGGCATTACACGGAGACGTGGCCTGAACCTGGGTAAAATCCGGTGTGTTCGTGCTTGTTTTCCGGGGTCTGACGTCGGAGCACCTCACGCCCTTCTACCGAACAACTAGGAGGTGTTCGCACCTCCGGTGTCCGAGTTTCGTAACCCGACATCTGGCGTGCCAGGTAGGGGCGGCGCCCGTGCTTCGCCGCGAAAACCCTGGCCTCCCCCAACGGTGGTGGGGTGATACGTCCATTTTGCATCACTATTTTATATCATAATTTACTGTTATTCATTGATATATTTCATATTTAGAGATGATACTTATGTTATTCTACCTATTTTGCATGTTTGATGGTTATTGGAGAATTAAACACCGGAGTAAGATTTCTGCTGGAAAAAGGACCGTCAAGACACCATATTTCTGAAGATCAATAATTCGAGGAAAACATCCAGAAGTTCCTATTTTGTCAGATGCCGGAGGCAGCCAAAAGGGGAGGCCAAGGTGGGCCACCATGGGCCCTCGCCATGTGGTGGTGCGGCCCACCTTGCCCCCGCGCCGCCACGTGGTGAGGAGGCCCTGGCCCACCTCTGCCAGCCCCCTTTCGTGTACTTCATCCCCAGGAAACCCTAACCCTAGGGGGGTCGTCGAGGAAATATCCCGCCGCCTCCACGAGGCGGAAAACACCAGAGAGAGAAAGGCTCTCCGGCAGGGAGAAATCTGTCGGGGAAATTCCTTCCCGGAGGGGGGAAATCGTCGCCATCGTCACCGTCATCGAGCTGGACTTCATTGGGATCATCATCATCATCTCCACCGCCAGCACCATCGTCTCCGCCGCTCCACTCCGTTCCGCTGTAACATCTAGGGTTGAATCTTGTCTAGTTCATAGGGGAAGCTTTCCCGGTGTTAATTACTCCTTGTGGTTGATGCTATTGAGTGAAACCGTTGAATTAAGGTTTATGTCCAGATTGTTATTCATCATTATATCACCTCTGATCATGTTCCATATGATGTCTTGTGAGTAGTTCGTTTAGTTCTTGAGGACATGGGAGAAGTCTTGATGTTAGTAGTGAATTATGTTGAGTAATATTTAATGGTTTGATATTTAAGTTGTGGTGTTATTCTTCTAGTGGTGTCATGTGAACGTCGACTACATGACACTTCACCTTTATGGACCTAGGGGAATGCATTGTGTATTCGGTTGCCAATTGTGGGGTTGCCGGAGTGACAGAAACCTAAACCCCCGTTGGTATATCGATGCATGAGGGATAGCATGATCTCAGAGTTTAAGGTTGTGGTTAGATTTATTTTAATTACTTTCTTGTATTGCGGATGCTTGCAAGGGGTATAATCACAAGTATGTTTAGTCCTAGGAAGGGCGGTGCATTAGCATAGGTTCACCCACACAACATTTATCAAAACAATGAAGATTAATCAACTATATGAAGCGAAAGCACTTGACGAAATTCCCGTATGTCCTCAAGAACGTTTGGTCATCATAAGTAAACCTACCGGCTTGTCCTTTGCTGTAGAAAGGATTGGGCCAATCGCTGCAATTATTATTACCGCACTTTATTTACTTGTACTTTATTTATCTGCTATATCAAAAAACCCCTAAAAACTTGTCTGCTAGTATTTACAGTGAATTCCATATTAAAACTGCTTGTCAACACCTTCTGCTCCTCGTTGGTTCGACACTCTTTTTTATCGAAAGTACTACGATACACCCCCTATACTTGTGGGTCATCATGGGGCCACGGGGCTTCCGGGTCGATGGCGAGCGGATCGACTCCCTCGACAACGGAGCATCAGCGCGGCCCGAAGGAGCTTCACTTCACCACGCAGGAGCCCGGAGAGATGCTCCGGCACTGCACGCGACGTTTCCGCCACGCCTTGAGCTTCTGCCCCGACCTACCGGAGGCCGCTGCCATCTAGGCTTACCGCCGGAAGGTGCGCGACGTCCGTATGTTGGAGAAGCTCGGCTGACGCGACGTCGGGTGCCTGGAGTAGCTGTACTCCCTGGCCGAGAAGTGCGCCAGGATGGAAGAGGGGCGAAGGGCCCCGGAACTTGCCGCGAGACAGCAGCTCCACCACGGGAGAACTCGCGGAAGCGCGGACACCCGCTGATCCCTGCCGCCAAGGGCCCAGGCCGCTGGCGCGCCGGGGGCGTGGTGCCCCGTCGATAAGGTTCATACCCAGGACGCGGGATTGCCGGTCGGTAAGTGGTTTCGCTTCGTCCCATGGGAGGCGGCGTGCTACGCGCGAGACCGGACTCACCGACGGGTGCTGCTTCATATGCGAGGAACTGGGGCATCACGCCCGAGACTGCCCGATCGCCCCAACAAGAAGGCGGGCCCTGGCGACAAGGATCCGCGGACACCTCGAAAGAAGAAGGGCGGAGCCCTACCCGGTGCTCCGCAAACAACCCTAAAGCCACGAGAAGAGATCAAGAGCATCGTCACAAGGAGGAGTCTAGAGACAAGCAGCCCGGAGCCGCGCATCGACTCGGGGCCAGCTCGCCGCGGGGCCTGTTTCCGCGGGAATCGCCCACTACGGAGGGCCTAAAGCTTTTGACCTCAGCAGAGGGACGCTCACCTACACCAACCAATCGCAGCTCGTCGAAGTACGGCGGTCACTCCTCCTCCAACCATTCCGAGGCGGCGGAGAGGCCCCTCCCTCACCTCGGGGATGGGGGGCCGCTACAATCACTGGATCCCTCAGGGGAGGGAACCCGAGGAACTAATCATCTGCATGGCTCAGATATCCCTCCGACCGCATATGGAGCCGCCACGCCCCATAAGACTCAAGCTCCTCACGCGAGATAACCCCGGGCGGAGCTCCCCGGCCAACGTTCCCGCCATGCCAGGCAACCGAGGCGTAGCGCGCGCTACTCACGTCTTGGGCATCGAGGAAAGAGGAACAAAGGCGGCCAGTTGGAATCCCCGGCCGCCCACGACATCCTTCCCAGATGACCAAACAAGACCTTGGGGAACGGGGAGCATCGGATGGGGAGCGCCTGCCGCCCCCTTCCTCACCTCCCCGCGAAGAAGGCAACGGAGCCACCGCCGAAGAGAAGAAGACACTCGGGGCGGAGTGGCAGCGGAGCCGGAAGCAACTCCGGTCCACGCCCCTCCCTCCTAACCGCCAAGCTGGTGGAAAACGGGGCATTCGGACCACGAGATTGCGCGTGCCCCCTCAAGTACACCGTCGTTCGACCAGGTCTGGGTTCGCCGGGTCAAATTAGCTCGCGACAACTCCTTTCCCCGAAATGGAGGAGGGGGGAAGAAAGGGTGCCCCGACACAGATCCCGCGCACCCCGGAGTACCCCTCACCCGGAGTCCCTGCCTCGCATGGGGAAGGAGCCTTGGCTAGAACCCGTGACTGCCAAGGAACCTGTATCCGGAAAGACAGCCCTAGGGATGAGTGTGTCGGCAAGGTCAGGGTTCGCCGTGCCCAATGAGACTCATGTTCGGAAACAAACCCCTAGCGGACAGAGTTGGAAAAGTTCGGCAAGGTCGGAGTTCGCCTTGCCACCACAACTTGAACTCGGGGGGTAAAAGCCCTAGCGGCACGCAAGTCGGCAAGGTCGGAGTACGCCGTGTCATGTAAACTTGCAACCGGAAATGGAGCCCTAGTGGTGAGCCTACCGGCGCGGGCAGATCCTGCCCCCCCCCCCCCCCCCGGGACGGCATGCCCCTCAGGAACAAGGGCCCCCGCGGTGCAACGCGGCTAGGTCTGGGTTCGCCGAGCAATCGCACCGCGCGGGCACCCGGGGGATTTCCCCCCGGAATCTATGGACAACATGAGGAAAAGAGAAAAGAGACTCATCGCCCAAGCAACATGCAATTCCTCAAAAGGATTACATGCCCTGGGACCCACATGCGGGCCCGGGGAAGGTAGAGTACCGAGCCCTCCACACGAGGGACCGGGGGCTAGGGGGCCGTGGAAAACCGGGGGCCCCAGCGCCTACGACGGAGTCTCTTGGCGGACGCCAGGGCAGACCGCGGAGTAATCGCTTCCGCCCGCAGGAGCGCAAGGGACACCCGGGAAGCTTTCGCTTCAACCTGCATACATAAACGCAATGAGCGTCAGTGAGCTTTAGCTAGAAGGATGGGACAGAGACGAGAGACAAGGAAGATACCTCCAGGACCTCTTCCAACCGGCGTATCAGGAGGATTGGGACCGGGAGACCGGCCACATGCTCCTTGAGCACTCCAATCACCGCGGAGCTGGTCGGGAGGTCCTGTACAAGGGACAAGAAGGGAAGAACACATGTAAGTTCACCCTGCGCATGCGGCCATCCCGACTGAGCCAGAGAGCGGACGGACAGGGCGGGACCGAAGCCAAGACGCAGACATCGAAGGAAGAGAGTGGCTCACCCGCAAGGGAGGACTAGGCGCGCCAAGCGCCGGGAGGCCTGGTCTGTACGAGCGGCAGATTGGGAGCGCTGAGATGGAACGGACCCAACCTTCCATCTCGTGCACCCGCAGCTCCCTCGTCGTGATCCGGGAGCGGTCTCCCTCCGGAGACCACTCCCCGACCGTATGGAGCCGGAGCTGCAGCGGATGGACTCTCCGGGCCATCCACGTCACCAAAAGGTCCAGCCCTGTAAGCCCACGCCGTACAGCCGCCTTTAGGCGTTCGGTGAGCGCCCGCACCTCCTTGGGATTGCCAAGGGAGCCAAGGGACCATCCCTTCCGGGAAGCTGGCAGCCCCCGGGAGAAGGGAGGAAGGCCGGGCCCGCCTAACGAAGAGGGGAGCTCGGGGTAGTAGAAGAACGAGCGCTGCCACTCGCCGCACGTTCCCCGGAGGGCGAGGTCCGGGAAGACGGAGCGGCGCGGGACCACTCTCACTGCGCCGCACTCCGACTCGGGGTCGCCTTCTCTGGCAACCCTGCCCCGAAGAAAGAAGAGAGAGCACAAGAAGCCAAGATGAGCATGGGCACCGAGGAAAGCCTCGGAGTAGGTGATGAAGCAGGAGATGAGGGTGATGCAATCCGGAGAAAGGTGATGAAGCTGAATCCCATACAAGCGAAGGAGAGAGTAAAGGAATGGGTGCACCGGCGGGGAGAGCCCGCGCTCCAAGTAAGAAGCAAACAACACGCATTCCCCAGGGGACGGGCGAGGGACAAACTCCTCCTCTTCCGTCACCCGCCATGACGACCGGTCCGAGACAGGGAAAAAACCAACAGCGGCGAGAAAGTCCAGCTCCCCGCGCGACAAGTCTGAGCCCCGCCAAGGAAGGCCGCCCTCTCCCGATGCTGCAAGGAGGACACAGTTACCATGCAAAGGGGCGGGGGGCGGCCCGGACGGCGAAGAAGGCGGGAGGGTCGAGCTACGGACCTCCCAAGAGCGGGAGCCGGCGATCTTCGAGGCCGGAAAGTGTGGGCTCCCAGAAGAAGACGATCTCTTCGAAGGAGCCATGGTGGAGAAGAAGAAGAAGATTTACACCGTAGGGATTTTTCCCTACGGTAATGGTGTTCAAAAAAAAGAAGAAGAAGAAACACAACCGGTCGGCAGGAGGCAGGCGACCCCCTTTAATAAAGAAGGAGGTGCGCAGACGATCCCACTTCTCTCGGGAAGCGGAACCGTCCCAGAACGCACATTATTACTCGCTGGTTCCCACCGTCGGCAGAAACGATGCGACAGGGCGGAGAACCCTACGCGGACGAGACACCAATGGGATCGGCCACGCGTCCGTCGCGCGAAGCTCGATGAGGCGGATCCCCTGCGCCGTGGATGGACGCTCCTGGGCAGAGGCCCACCTCTGCCCCGGAGCGCCCAGGGGCTACTGTCGGCGTCCCGAGAACAGGGTTCCCCAGGAACCCGCCGCATGGGACCCCGCTCTCCCCATGAAGCCATCGAGACACCGCCCGTCCACCGCAAGGAGAAGAGAACCCCGGGGACAGGATCACCCCGGGGCGGCGCCCCCCCCCCCCCCCCCCCAGAGAAGATCAGACGCCACGCCACGTGGAGGCAGATTCCTGCATCGCGACCAGGAAGTATAGCTTCGCAGGGAAGGAAGCGTCACTGGCGCCACAGACAAGACTCGATGCTTCCGCGTCTGAAGCATAACCCTGAGCACGATGGGACCCGACCATCCGTCCCATCGCGGGCAGGGCTGACGTATCTGCCTTGCCAGATCCGGGACAGCCCTAGACGGGCCGTCACATCGAGACCGGCTGAAGGAGCAGCATGAAGGCCAGCACCGCGGGCGCATCGACACGACGACAGCTAGAGACCGCCACCTGGACAGCGCCGCGACGCGTGACTCCAGCCGGCGACCAACGTATCGACTCGACCCTCTGTGGTAACCCCTTGAGTATAAAAGGAGGACCGAGGTCGGAGAAGAAGGCAAGCAATACTTCTCACTAGACACATAGCTCGGGGGCTAGCTGACCTCACCTCGGAGACCTTCCTGAGGTGAAGCTCGGTAGACTTTGAGCGTAGAAGGGAAGGTTGTAAGCAACGCATTGTACAACACCATCCATCATCAATCTAGCCAGACAAGCAGGACGTAGGTCAAAGGACAATGATGTCGCCTAGAGGGGGGTGAATAGGCGGTTTAAAACTTTTCCGATTTAGGCTTGATAATTGCGGAAGAAAACTATGTGTTTAAATTAACAAGCCGACAACCTAAATAAACTAGGCTCACCTATATGCACCAACAACTTATGCTAAGCAAGACAAGCAACAAGTGATAGCAATATAGAATACTTCAAGCACAAAGGCTATCACAATGTAAAGTGCATAAGTAAAAGGCTCGGGTATAGAAATAACCGAGGCACGCGGAGACGAGGATGTATTCCCGAGTTCCTCCTTGTTAAGGGAGTACGTCTCGTTGAAGAGGTGCGAACCAACACAATGGTTCAACAACCACAAAGGTTTCACCTTCTTCTCCGATGAACCGCACCACAAAGGTTTGGTTCACCTTCCACTATCGGAATCCTTCGAGGCGGAATCCGGAGCCTTTC
This sequence comes from Poa pratensis, assembly GCA_947311845.1. Taxonomy (NCBI): domain Eukaryota; kingdom Viridiplantae; phylum Streptophyta; class Magnoliopsida; order Poales; family Poaceae; genus Poa; species Poa pratensis. The sequence goes on from CAMZMU010000039.1 coordinate 38,735,384, forward strand.
AACAACAATCCGGAGCACAACCCACAACGGGATTGGGGGCTCCCGAACGGCTTTACAAGTGACCACAAAGGTCCAACCACCACACGGGCGTCTAGGGTCCAAGGACCCAAGAGTAACAAGCTCACAAACTTTCAACTTCCACGAATCCTCGTGGAGAGCACACCGATGCACCAAATGCAAAAGGCAAGAGCACAAGTGCTCAAATCCTTCACTCTCAAATTCCAACAAAGCAACAAATGTTTACGGGGGAATAAGAGAGGAAGAACAAAGAGGAGAACCACACAGGAACTCCAAGATCTAGATCCACTAGGTTCCCCTCACTTAGAGGAGAGATTGATTGGTGGAAATGTAGATCTAGATCTCCTCTCTCTTTTCCCTCTAATTTGAGGCAAGAATCATGGAGTAATAAAGAGGGAGGCAAGCTTTCCAAGGTCAACAATGGTGGGAGAGAGAGGGGAAAACTTACTTGACCCTTTGGGGAAGAAGGGGGCCTTATATAGGTCCCCAATACAAAGAGCCGTTGCAGAAAAACTCGGACCGGATATTCCGGTCAAGTCTGGACCGGAATTTCCGCCCAACCCGCACGAAGAAAACCTTCTGGTGGTAAACGGATATTCCGGTCCAGTTTGGATCGGATTATCCGGTTTTCTGAAAACTGACAGAAACATCAAAACGAAAACTGCAACAGCTTTTTCATCCGGACTTCGATTTCGGTAATCTTGGGCTCGTTGGACTCGCAACGAAGAGCTCTTCAAGATTATGCAGAGAAACATCATAGTCCATCATGTGAGAAGGAAGACACAAGGAAAGAGTTTTCCTCTCTTAGAATAGACAAACCGGTTAAACCTCGAACATAAAAAACGCAACAACATATTCGAATGAAATCCGTTTTTGATGAATTAGAGCTTGGTATTGATATGAACACAATCTCTAAATTCTCACATGGATCAAAGCCAAATAAAAACCAAGAAATATGATATGCTAAGTATGCAAAGGTTTGAGCTCTCCACAAAGATTCGATCAAGTTACTCACTTGAGAGCCCCTCTTGATAGTACGCCGTCTATCCTATAACCCGGTCTCCCACTAACACCACGAGACCGATAAAATAGAAAACCTATCAAGATCATACCTTTGCCTTGCGCATTCCACTTGAGCTCGATGATGACGATCTTGACTCTCTCAAGTTGGAACACCTTTTTTGATTGTGCTTGCTAGCACATGCTTGATGAAGACTTCTCCAAATGCTCCCCCATACACCATTATGGGACAGCCTCGCTAAGCTCTGTCTTCATATCTCCTTTGCAAGCTTCAATCAAATGATATCTTCCGAGATAGATCATATTGAAATTGCACTTCATCTTCTTCTCTTGATATATATGATGGCTTGGAGGTAAACATGAATGTTCACTCAATCTTCATTTCCAAGCCATACTTGCAATAAGTTCAACTCTACACATGACCATTGATGCATGTAAAATGCATACATGAACTTTGCACTATATCACTCATATTCCAATCATATTTGCATCATATAAGGGGTATATCACTGTTATATAATGATTTTTGGGAATAAAATATGTATTTCCTATTTTTATGGAATTAAACCTGCGTAGGCAGAAAACCCTATTTTTTCCTTTTAAGTTACAGGGACCCAAACGACGTCCAAATAACCTGGAAAAATACAGGCGTCAATATTTTGGAAGGAGGAAGACTTGGGAGCGAAGGAAGCAAGTAAACGGAGGCCGGAAGCCGAAAAGAGGGGGGCCCACGTGACCTCTGTACCTGGCCGTGTGGGGCCCACCCTTTTGGCCCTCGAGGCTCCGCTGCCGTCGATCTTTTCTCCACCGACTTCCACTTGACCTAAAAATTCCTATAAAAGAAGTCCCACTGCGTTCTCTGGAACGAGCGCCGCCGAAACACAGAAACACGAAAACAGAGATCTTGAGCTGCAGATTGGAGGGGGAAAACTCCGGCGGGGCGTTGCCGGGGTGGTCTCCACCTTCTCCAACGTCTTCTCCACCGTCTCCATGATGAAGGGGGAGTAGTCCACCCTCTGGACTATGGGTTTGTGGTGGTAACTTATGTATCTCTCCTCTCTTTGAGCTTCACTAATTAGTACCGTATGAGCTGCTGAACATGATTACGGTCATCTATGTAATTCCTGTGGTGGATATTGTGGTATGAGATGATTTGTTATGCATTTACTGTTGTCTTGGAACTTTTATGACTTGTCATACTTTGATAGAATATTGTTCTTTAAGAAGTATGATGTATGTGGATACGGGATGGCCGATGTGACACGGCATAGGTATTGAGTGACACAGTACCGCCCAACATCCTTTATCTGGGGGTAAAAAGGAAGAGTATGATGTGGGAGTGACAGCAACCACGCTAGCCTTACGAGGGTGACATAGCAACACAAATGAGTATTTCTTCCAACTATGTGTTTTAGGACATATAGCCGTCATAAAAGCTACCATTAAAACATGACAATTGTGTGTACTTTATCTATAACATGATGATCACCGTAGATGAGAGAGAGAGGATTAAGTGAACCCATGAACCCATGTCCATTGTTCCTATAAGAGAAAACCTTTGTCTTGTCCTCTTGCCTTAAAGAGGATTGGGACACTTTTACATTCTTGTTTTGTTACATTAAACTTCCATCCATCAAATCGATCACCTTGTTCTTTAAACTTGTTTAGTGCATAATCAATTAAAACTTGTGACACTTTAGTTGTAGGGAATAGATAACTTTTCCTTCTTGCTCCTGCGGATCGATACCTTACTTCCACATTGAGAGGTGCTACAGTGATCCCCTGCTCTTGGGGGTAATCAACCATTCTTCATATAAACCCTAGAAGAGAGCATTGATCATCATGTAGTCTTCTAGAGTTCAACACATGAACTCAATCTTTTCTATGGACAAGATCTATAAGAATATCTCAAAGTGTGAACATTAGTCCATAAGGATTGTCATTAATTACCAAAACCACGCATGGGGCAACATGCACTTTCAGTAGGGCATTACGCGGCGACGCGGACTGAATCTGGGTAAAATCCGGTGTGTTCGTGCTTGTTTTCGGGGTCTTACGTCGGAGCACCTCGCGCCCTTCTACCGAACAACTAGGAGGTGTTCGAACCTCCGGTGTCCGAGTTTCGTAACTCGACATATATTATCATACAAACAATTTAAACCATACTATGTAAGTATGCATAAAAATAACCTTAATTCTAGTTGTCAGACAATCATAGTTCATAGTTATAAACGATGTACACAATTACTTTACGAAAACAAAGAACACGGTGATTCACAAACAATATGTTCATAGATTTGTATTTAACCATTTGTTTCTTTAATATATATACACATGATTGAGGTAATAATACCGGTGGTAAAATAATTGTTCATGATGTGCAGTTTAGTATAAAGAATTGAAATTTGGATCATGTGGTACATAAACTTGCTGACAAGATGAAATAGTAAAACAATTCAAGAGCCGATACGTGGACAATCAGTGTGGTACACAGATGCGGCGTGCCATCGCTGTTTACCCTAGTCTCGTGGTTGGTCGGTGTGGGCTGGTGGGGATTTAACCTTATGATATTGCGTCGTGCCCGCATCCAGGTCTTGATCAACAAGATCTTCTGTTGTTGTAAGGCGAAGGAAGAAGTGAACAACATTTTTTGAAAAAAAATTGGTTGCAAATGTGGTTCATTTCTTTTTAAATATTTAGGCACTCATTATAGAAAACCCTTTCTACTGAATGAAAACCTACAGAAGATTGCTTTGAACGAATGAGCCGCGAAGGAAAATTTCTTACGTACGGACACAGTCTTGTCTTTATTAACTCCATTCGTACTAAATTGTAGATATTCATGTTATGATTTCTCTTAATTTCCAGAGTGGTGCGGAAAATACTAGTTTTGTACCGCATGTTGGCAAAGCGTCCACCTAAAATAAAATACCGACTTACTAAATTGAATATTAGTTGTGCCAAAAAATCAGGGGTCTAGGGTTCGAGGTTTTGGAGCTAATTAACAAATATGTTGTTTACAGATCAAAGAATTTTAAAGCTTTGAATGATCTTTTCTCCTCCCATCGGAGCAACGGGATTTTGTGGTTCTACATGTAGTCGTCTCAAGAAGGCCACTCGGGCAATCTAAAACAAGGCTGGTTGGCGGCTTTCTAATATATTAGATGGTGCATAAGTATCTCATCTTATTTATATTTTGGTTGCTAGTGTTTGTGGTCAGCTTATGTGATCATGATTTGTGAATTATGAATTTTAAACTGGATAAATAAAAACAGAGGTGTGTGGCCACGCTACGTGATCCATGATTTGTAAATTATGAATTTTAAACTGGATAAATAAAATTGTAGGTGTGCCTCGATTGATGCAGAGACCAGAGTTCTGGAAAAATAATTGTTAGCACGGTGTCTTATAAAACAAACAGCCCTATGAAGTGTGCACCTGTTTTTTCGATAAAGCAGAAGACAAGACAATTTGCTTGCGAACCTTTTCAAAATTTTGACTATATAGTTATTGTTTACCTGCGAGCACGGTCGTCGGATATGCATCGATCTATGAGTGACGATCCTACAGGTCTTTCTCTTTCTTTTTGTGAGCGGTATATGTCGTTCTCGTATATCTCCCACCTAGCACCTACCACCCTAGTTTCTCTCCCGCACACTCCCAAATCACGATCTGTACTTTTACGATCAATCTATATATATATAAACACGCGACTGCCATATGGACGACACCTTTATCATCTCTGTAGCACAAAGACTTCGTCTCTGTAGCACCACGTCCAGCTAGTAGAAAACCAAGCTAGCGGCAGTGGCCGGAGTAGTTCAAGAAGCCTACACAAGCACGGGCACCGACGTAAGAGGAAAGGAGATGGTACTCCACACCATCGTCCCCAAGATAGCCACTCACTGGCTTATCAGCTTGTACCGCACCGCCTGGAAACTCCGCAGCAACGCCTTCCAGTACTACCCTAGCTCCACCACCAAGCCATTCACCGCCGCCGCCTCCAGGCGCACCATCCCATACGTTGTCCACAAGACGGTGGTGTGCGACTTCCATGACGGGCTGCTGAGATCAACCACCCTCTTCCCTTACTTCATGCTCGTCGCCTTCGAGGGCGGCAGCCTGCTCCGGGCGTTGCTTCTGCTCTGCTCCTTCCCCCTCGTATGGGTCCTGGGCGAGCGCACCGGTGCTGGTGTCCGGGTCATGGCGTTCGTCACCTTCGTCGGGCTCAGACCACGGGATGCTGACCTCGTGGCCCGCGCCATCATGCCCAAGTTTTACATGGAGATGCTCAACGCGCAGGTGTACGACCAGCTGTGGCTGCCGGCGAGCAAGAAGGTGGTGGTGACGAGCGCGCCCAGGGTGATGGCTGAGTGGTTCCTGAAACACTACATGGCAGCCGACGTGGTGGTCGGGTGTGAACTTCAGATGGTTAAGGTTGGACGCCGCTGCTACTTCACGGGGCTGCTCTGCCGGCCAGGTCCAGGGGCGCCGGCCTTGAGGGAGGTGTTCAGAGCGGACGACGCCATGGCCAAGGTTGCCGTCGTTGGCAGCTCCAACAAACTCGATCACTTCTTCGTCCCCTACTGCAAGGTACGTGTAGTTTTCGCCTTATCTCTGTACAAAGTATACTCCTACATACCTGGTGAGTAGTACTTATTACGGGCAAGGCCAATCGACATTTATGGCTACTTTTGCACAAAAAAACATTTCATGACCCGCCCAAGAAAAAAACGAGAGTGACACTTTCCTTTTAGAGAGAGAAAAAGCTTTATGTAGTCCCCACCGTGAGAAGGTCACTTGTTTTATTCGGCCATATGAGATGTTCTCCATTTTTCAAGAAGGGGTTTATCATGTTTTTGTTTTATGAGACGCGGTGGTTTCCCTTAGTTAGATGTCCTTTTGTTTATATGTAAACTCGCACGCTAAAAAAAAAAGAGTATACACTCACCTCCGTGAAACATGCACGCACATCTTACCCATATAAACCCCTATGAAAGTCTGAAAGTAAATCGTCGTTTATGGCGACCGTTGCGCTAAAAGAACATTTCATGACATGTCGAGAGAGAGAGAGAGAGAGAGAGAGAGAGAGAGAGAGAGAGAGAGACTTAACTCTTTTTTGAATTCTTTTCTTACAAATTGGATCTGTTTCGTGCATTATTTACGAAAAAATCTGGGGTAGGCGACTTGTTTTTCAAACACATGAGATTACCCATGATGAAAGTAACATAACTAGCTACATATATTTAACATAGGAAAAAAAATTGATGTCGCGAATAATTTAATCAAGAGAGAAATAGATGGTTGTCGTAGTAATTAATATCACATATCTCAAAATATACAACCTGGTAAATAAATTTCACATGACACCATACATTTGTTACTACCCACCACTAGAGATGTACTCACTCCGTATCAAAATATAATATTTTCTTGTTAGTTTCCGCATGCATACATGTAGACATGTTTTAGTATAAGATTCATGTGAACTTTGCACTATGTATAGATACGGAGGGAGTAGTAATATAAACCGGTGTCATTTGCATGTTAAGAATCTATGTTACTTCTGAGGTTTAGTACCCACCACTAGGGAGGAAGAGTAACATAAACTAGAGACGTTTAGTATTATTTAAGAAGAACATGAATACGTATGTGCTCAATTAATCATGGTTTCAATAGTTTTTTCTGTCTGAGACGATGATGATTTCCCTTAGTTAGGTGCCTTGTTATTTCTGCATCAACGAAACATCTACTTTAACAAAACAAAGAAACTTCTACTTTAACAAAACAAAAAAGACATTATTCTTCCCACTACCTTTACCTTCTTAAATATTTCAACGCATTCGAAATAATAGAAGCACATTACCAATTACCAAACCATGGGCCCGGAGTTTTGTTCATGATGATCTCGCGATCATCTTTTTCGTGTAATAAGGACTTTTTTGTGCATCTCTTTCAGCCTATCACGTTCTCAACGCTATGCATTATTATAAGGAGAAAAACGACATCACCGTACTGTGCAAAAGCCAACACGAAAGTTTAGGGGAGGTGGTCATACTCATATCAATCAGATACGCAAAGGTCATGTTAACTCTGCAAAATACAGTGCTTCAGGACGATTGGACGAGCGAGAGTAGCCAACTCCAAAATACTTTCAGTTAGAACTTTTAGGCCCAAAAAAACAAAGTGGGATGTCGATCTACAATATCGCGTTGCAGAATCTGCACATGAAAGAATAAAAGTTAGCCAGAAACTCAGAGTTGTTCAGTGTTAGATCCAATCTGTGGTTCATTAGTAGTACATGTGCACGGAATGTTTGGTGGCAGTTAAGAGCTCTTGGCCTCTTGCGTCTTCCCGGATGGTATTTCACGCATCTGTTTGCTGATGTTTCATCTGTATCATTATATTCAAGCGGTAGCAAAGCACATAATAATATATACGTAGCTATTTCACTTTAGATGGCCTAGCTACTCCTCCCTGGCTGTGCACTCTGCACTGTTCCTCGTCCTTGGGATTCCGTCTACTGCCACGGCAGGATGGGCCGGTAACTTGCCACGCCCAATAGCCCATAACCCAGACACCGATCTCAAAAGTCCTGTTTGTGGTCTTCAATTGGAGCCTTTATTTCTCCACCACCACGAAACAGGCTTTCGCATAGCTTTATAAATAAAGCACATGCCCCCAAGTCATACAACAATCCAACAGGTGGTTCGAAACTGCTGGGGCCACAGCACATAACGACCCAAACACAAGAGAAAACGATACAACCCCCTCAGGAGTAAAGCTCAGCGACTAGACGATGCATGAAGATGACGTGCCGCCATCAAGAGTCGCTCGATCGTCCCGTCTAGCCGCGTCCTGTCCCGCCGCCTACTCAACGGGTGCCACTGCTACAGGAATGCCAAGAATTTAAACACAGAGTCAGAGGCACGTCTTAAGAAGACACGCTCGATAACCATCTTATTGCGAATAGTCCATAACGTCCAGGTCATCGTGGCAAATACGAGCCAGAAGAGGCGCCTCCTCTTACCGGTACGGTTCGCCTGCACCTCCAGGAACTCGCCAAGGTCTCGAGCCTGCCACTCAGGCCCAAGAGCCTCGGTGACAAAGCTCCAGAGAAAGCGAGTTGCAGGACAGGAAAAGAGGATGTGCACTCCCGTCTCCGGGACAGCACACAAGGGGCAACTGCCGTCGCCTGGCCCAAGCCTCTTGGACACCTCCACGCCCGATGGGAGGCGGTCTCTAAGCAATTGCCAGATGAAGATTTTAATCATCACGGGCACCGGGGCCTTCCAAAGCGGAGAGACCCAGGTCAGAGCGGGCCCTCTAAATAGGGCCCTATACGCGGAGCCTACCGAAAAGCAGCCCGACGGGGCCAAGGACCAAGTGACAGTATCAGATGACGACGATCGGCGCCGCGGAAGCCTTGCGAGAATCGTCGCCCAAGCCTGAACCTCGGCTGGTCCGAAGGTGCGTCTAAAGCCCACTTCCCACCTCCCATGGGCAGACGCACTGGCGACCAGCACCATTGGGTCGGCGCAGATTGCGAAGAGAAGTGGAAACTCGTGTCTAATGGCGCGCCCATTCAGCCACGGGTCCAGCCAAAATAGGGTTCCTCTTCCGTCGCCTACGGAAAAGGAGGCCCCCAGCCTGATCTCATGCTTAATGGCCTGGATAGACCGCCAAAATTGGGATCCGGCCTTGTGATCACAGGCCATGAGGGGGCATCCCCTCAGGTATTTGGCTCTAATCAACTGAAGCCATAACCCTCCCTCGCCCCGAAGGATGCGCCATACCCACCTTAGCATAAGCGCCTCATTCATGCGACGGGAGGCCAGGATTTCTATGCCCCCCACCTCTTTGGGGGCGCAAATATCGGCCCACTTCACCATATGGTACTTCTGGCGCCCACTGGCGGCCATCCAAAAGAACCTTGACAAATCTTTGTCAAAGTTCCCATGGGTACCTTCTGGTAAAATGTAGAGCCCCATCATAAACATGGGGAGGCTAGAGATGCAAGAGTCGATCAAGACAGTCTTGCTCCCCTTGGAGGTAAACCTCCCCTGCCAAGGAGCCGCCCTCGATTTGTCCCGCTCTACTAGCGGGTCTAAATCCTTGGCTAGGATCCGCGTGTCCCTAACCGGCATCCCCAAATATGTAACCGGGAAAGAAGCCAATCTACAGTTAAGGTTATTCGCGATCAATTGTTGCTCCTCTTCGGAGTATCCAATGATCACTACTTCACTCTTATCAAAGTTAATTTTGAGGCCCGACATGGCCTCAAAACAGAGAAGCAGGAACTTAAGATTGATGATATCCAGTTCCGAACCTTCCACCATGATCATGGTGTCATCTGCATACTGCAGATGAGTGACACCACCCCCAGGGACAAGATGTCCTACCACACCAGTGATGTGGCCGGCGGTCTTAGCCCTCTCTAAGACCTCCGCCAGGGTGTCAACTGCAGAGTTAAAGAGCAAGGGCACGTCGACCTAAAATAGGGGCCCACCTCCCCATTAATATTAATGGCAGTGTTGCCACTCATAACGGTCTGCATGATCCAACTAATCATGCGATCGTCAAACCCCCTCCTTTGGAGCGCCGTCCAGAGGAAGGCCCAATCCAGTCGGTCATACAAAACCGGACGAGCCTACTACTACCTATAAACTTCCAAAACCGGACGAGCCGGTTTAAAATTCAATTATTCATCAGAAAATTACAATAGAAAATAAAATGCAACGTTCAAGCTAGGTCCACCACTAAGTGTATGGTATCTCCAACGACGGCCCCATTTGTCCAAACCAATTGTCGGTTTGGGGTTGTCAAGATAAATGGGAGATATCAGGTTTACCATCACGGTTTGCCTACTTTCGCAATAATTTCAGTTATATATTGTAGCCACTCCCCTAAACAAAGTAAGAGGAAACACTCGATAAAGAAAAAATGTGGCAAAGTCACCGCATTACCGAGTGTATAGAGGGAGACACTCGAGAAATGGCTCTAACCCGTCTTTCTGATCATCGTGGTTGATTCGGTTTGACAATGCTACCATCTTTGCCAAGTGTTTGACTCGGGCACTTGGCAAACTAGTAAATTTTTAGTGTTTGTCGATTGTTTTACCATGGAAATCAGTAAATAGTGATATAAATTTGTCTTTTCTATTCGGTGTGTAAATTTTGATGTAAATCCTCTCTCTTGTTTGATAACGTGTCTAGGATTTCTTGAAACATTCGTAATAAGGGGTGTAAATTAGAATCACCAACTTTTATGTTAAAATATTTATTTACTCTTTGTTGAGCGTATTTTGTCCAGTTTTTTGGCCAAGTTTTGTCACAGTGCGGCTAGTTTGCTTGCGGTAGACGGATTTGTCGGGTGTTTAACTTAAAGTGCCTGCTTTTTGTCGTGCATATAAAAATACACAAGGCAAAAATAGTTGTTCAAAAAAAAACTCAGCAAAATTGTCTTTGCCGATTATGTATTTTTCGAGAGGCCTTTGCGGAATATAGCACAGATACTCGGCAAAATCCCAAGCCAGTAAGGGCGCCTCTCATTTGTCCATCGACATGTCTGTTTTTGTCAATTTTGTTGTTACCTTGGTGGTATTCATTCAAAGATAATTTTGTCACGCAAATTAATTTAACAACAAATTAAATGTTCCAAATAATAAAGTTCAAACAACAATTAAAATTCAAATGCAATTTTGGATAATCCTAATAAGAGATGAATTATCCAACATAGAACATGAACATCGAAACTACTTGTTTCCTTGATGTATCCACATGCGCTTAGTTAAATCATTCTTGAGTTGGTGGTGGTAGTTGGTGGTGGTGAATATCCGATCGTGATCTTTCTCAAGCATCATTACAAATTGTTTAAACTTGTTCGCTTCATGGTCTGTATATACTAGATGGCCCATGGATTCATAGTCAAAATCTAATAGTTGGTCACGCTCATCCACCATAGTCATGTTGCGCATAATGACAAACAAGTCATCACTTCCGTAATGTACCTTTCAAGCATATTCTAACAGGGTGGCGAACAATATACCAAAACTTTGTAGCACTTAAAATGCTTGCTCCACATTTTTCCTCATAATATCGTGTGCTTGTGCAAATAGAGATGTTTTGTTGCCTTGAGGGTTTGGGATTGTCTTCATAATTTTGCCACTTTATTGAGGATATTACCATCATCTAGAGGAGCACCCTTTTTCTTATAGAGGTGACCACTGATCTAATATTTGCACTCCCAAACATGCCCGACACTAAGTTTTGCAAACACCGGAAATGGTTGGATCACGATTGATGTCACTGCGATAATTTATAATATTGAAAAAGAGTGTAAAATGAGGCCATAGGCTGCAACAATTTCAAGTATGAAAATTGACTCTCTGACATGGCCCATGTATTGCAATGACATGCCAACAAAATGAAAATTCTTTCATTCCAAGTGAATACAATCGATGCATTCAAGAATCATATAGTCATGTTGTCTCAAATATCCAGTGCCCATGGTCCGGGAAGTATCCCAACCATTTAGTTGTCTCAAGTACTCCTGTCTTAACACAGCCACCTCAGCTGCAAAACACGAGACATTTCATCAAGACATGTTGACTCATCCATGTGAATGTACTCATCAATTTATCTACAACAACTAAATATAAAAGATTCCAAATAGCCGCATCCGTTTTTTGGATAGGTGTAAATCCAAGCAGCCCAATGCAATATCTTTTTAGCATGAGGTAGTAGTCATTGTAGGCCTTCACATCCTCCATGTTACGAAGGAATACATGCTTGGCCATCTGGTTGCATTGGTTATGAATTACTCACTTCACAAGAGCACATGCACAGGTGACTTGTTCCTATTTACCAAGGTGTGCCCCAGTTTTGCCCCTTTGAACTTGTGCAGTGCACTATGCTCTTTTTCCAAAAGAACCGCAAAAACTATAAGTCTTCAATGTCATCGGAAGAATCATCTGAAGATGTTTCCATTGCACTGGGCCGATAACAGGTTGACACCTTTTTTTCCTAAGGTAATACGTTTCTCATTAATAAATAAAGAACAAGATACAAAACATGCATGTACAGACCGATTTTACAGAGATAGGATCAACCTATGTGACAAACCAATGCATATATCTCTCCTTCGGCACCACGTAGCAGCCATAAAAGAGAAGCGAGAGAGACCGCCAAAATAGCTTGCCATAGGGCAAACCGTTGTCGTTGGAAGAATCAGAGGGGCAGCACGACCCCGGACACGCCATCGAACTTCAAAACTGGCACCCCGTACGACGATGTCGGAGTAGGGAACCAGAACTTAACCTCCAACCACAAACCCAACACAAGATGCACCATCTTCCATTTGTCACCAGCGTGGACAATTGTTTGCACGTACTCCTAGAGAAATCCTCTCTGCTCCAACATGGCGCCGGAGACAACGACGTAGCAACGGGGACAGAGCAGGAGGAAAGACTCGTCTGATGAAGTCACCGCCGCCACCTCACTGACACCATCCAAGAACCCTAAGGCCACTGAACTGAAAGATCGGCAAGCACACGATGCTACCAACTCCGAGACGCCGCCATGAAGGACAACGCTGATGTGGGAGTAGATTACGTTGAGACAGATTTATTCGTCTTGGCACCGCTCCCACCACACCAACGGCTCATCACGACCTACAAAACCAACCCCTCCCTCCCACCGCAGGAGTAGCAGATGGAGTGAGGGGACCAGCAGGAACGCTGGTGGAGATCGGGTGGAAAACGGGATCGCCTCTGGCCGTTTGGCGGCTAGGTTCAGGACTGAAGCAACAAACTGCAAAATTTTGACCAAAATGTCTTGTCCACACAATTGACACTTCGATGGAGAAAGGAGACACATGATGTAAGAGTACGGTTCTTTTATTATTTAGAAATACGCGAAGAGAATATATGTGTACATTGTGATGCCTCTACCTATAGTTGAAGTTGCAAAATAGAAAACAGCAGAAATAAAAATAAACTCGAAATGTTGGGTCATAATAATTTGAAACAGGGAATAATGATCAGACAATAACACATCCCTATTAAGTTTTTTGTCGGTACAGCAGAGTACTTAGAGCCTCTAGACGAGACACATAGTACACTAAGGCAAAGCTTTTGCCATTTTGTCAAAAAAAAAAGACATAGTACACTCATGATATTATCGTTAGATTTTCATACAGAAAACACAACTGGAGTGGGAATGTCCCGATCGATTAGTTATTTACTTTGTTCGAGTGTTTGAATCCAACAGTAGTTTCTCCGTTTCTCCCATTCTTTAGTAAAAATCAGTTGATTTTAGGTACGGAGTATACATAAGTAATACCTGGTGAAGCATTTCATCTTTTTCTTTTCATTTTTCTACTGAAGATCTTTTTCTCTGTGCTCTTGGCCGTTGACCACCTGATAACCGCAGGAACTTTACACCGTGAGCAAAGAGAGCGCCAAGACCGCCTGCCTGCCGCGCGCGAGGTACCCGAAGCCGCTCATCTTCCACGACGGCCGCCTCGCCTTTCTCCCAACCGCTTCCGCCATGCTCGCCTTCTTCCTCTTCCTGCCGCTCGGACTCATCCTCTCCGTCATCCGTATCTCCATCGGCATCGTCCTACCCTACAACATCAGCTTCGCTGCTACCGCGTTCTTCGGAGTCCGCTTCCGCGCCTCTGGTCTTCCGAAAGACGGCGCCAAACGCAGGGGCGTCCTGTTCGTGTGCGCGCACAGGACTCTGGTCGACCCCGTCATGGTCACTGCGGCGCTGCAGAAGCCCGTGCCGGCGGTGACGTACAGCCTCAGCCGGCTCTCGGAGATCATCGCGCCGATCAAGACGGTGCGGCTCACGCGCGACCGCGAACGCGACGCCGAGATGATGTCGCGGCTGCTGGAGCAGGGAGACCTCGCGGTCTGCCCCGAGGGCACGACCTGCCGCGAGCCATACCTGCTGCGGTTCAGCCCGCTGTTCGCCGAGCTCGCCGACGACATGGAGCCCGTGGCGCTGGACGCGCAGGTGACGTCTCTGTACGGCACGACGGCGAGCGGACACAAGTGGCTCGACCCCGTGGCGTTCTTCGCTAACCCGGTGCCAGCCTACCGGGTAGAGTTCCTGGGCGCGGTGCCGCAGGATCGGACTCGCGCAGGGGGGAAGACCGCCACCGAGGTGGCGAACTGGGTCCAGCAGCGGCTCGGCGAGGCGCTTGGGTTCGAATGTACCGGCCTTAGTCGCCGTGACAAATACATTATGCTCGCCGGAAATGACGGCCTGGTTCACAAGTAGAGAGCGTCGGAATTGGCCATGATGTTCTGAAGTAGTGAATCTCTTATCTTCCATTACTCCTGTGTAAAGAAAACATGGTTTGCTGTCAACGTCGATAGGCAAATGCTTTGGACTGAAATCTAATCAAAGTACGTCACCAGAGTTTGTAAAGCTGTAAGACTTCCTTTTCCAACTTCATTTCGTAGTCATATAGATATAGAGTATTAGGATAACTAGTTGAATTTCGGCGCGGCGGCACGCCACGCCCTTTGCGAGAATTTTAGGCAGAGAGAAATAAAAAGAAGGACAACATCTACATGGATAGATGAAAGAGAAGTAGCTCTAGTAGCTCTAAGTTTCCGGCTGATGCTCGTCATTGGAAGCTACATAACAGTGGCGATGCAATTTTCAGGTTATAAACACTGCTAAGAAAACAAAATGCTAATGAGTGTAAGTAGGCTTTCAAGTAGTAATAATTGAATATAAATCTGAATCTTATTTGGACCTCACAGTGGGGATTAAATATATAAGGAATGCATTGAAACTATATGAACAGATAAGGCCACATAAGAAATCATAGATACATCAAGCGGCCAGGAATAGCTGATTTGCTTCATTAAACATATCATTACAGTTCCAAAACGATAGCGCGCATATATCATATATAGATAGCGAACCAACCATTTATATAATATAAAAAATGCTTAATAATCACTCAACTCCATAATTGCAAATAAATTAGTAGACAACTGTATATGATAAGTTGAAACTTGAAATAATCAATCACAGTGAATAAACGGAAACCTAACTTGTCACATAAGAAGTTCAAAATATCCGGCAAAGATCAAGATGTTGGACAATGCAATTTTGTTACCAAGTTTAGGTCTGATCTAGCTAGCAGTGTAGCTGTAGAAATATACTCTAATTTGAACCTTTGCTGACTGAGCATCCTTTTTGTTCTCCAAAGAGATCGTGAAGCATAGAACTTAAAAGTAATATTTTTTTCTGCTATCAGAGTCAACAATTTGGTATCAAAATTATAACGATAAAGAAATAACCAAAGGTCATAACCAAAGGTCATGTGATGAAGAAACAAAAGTAGAGCAACAATAGTAATTTGGCACCGGCAACAACACAATAAATAATAGGTAAATGCCCCGACCACTCTATAGAGAAGAAAGAAAAAGAGAATCTAACCGATAGTAGCCTCACCTGTAGTAAATCGAACCGCCGGCATCCCTGTACGGCCCCAATATCCATTACATATGCACCCAACCTGCAAAATAATAAGTTTTTATGAATGCTACAGACCAATTGTGGAAAACTAAGCATCAAGCAGAAAAGCCAGAGATATCCAGCCTGTACTAAGTTACCCATGAAACAATGTGATGATCAATTGCACCATATTGGAACTACATCTGATGTCCTTAAATACATGGATAGGAAAACTGCGAATAGCTAAACTGACAACTTGACCTTTTTAAGATTGACTGGCTAAATTTCAGAAAAAGAAAATTACCTCAATATCAGAGACTAATCCTCTCATGTGAATCTCGTTGGATAATATAAGCAAATACAATAGCACGCAGACATAGGCAGTAATCAGCCATAATTTGCACGGTGAAGGACGTACCGCCACCATAAACCACAATCTAGGCGCAATCAGGCACAAACATATCTAATGCAATCATCAATACCTTTTAAATTGCAATAAAAGAGGAAAATATTACATTAAAAAAGACTGTCTGAGAGTGTCACCCGAATGTGGAAGGGTAAGCACACTAATGTTATTAGTCTACTCATGGCCCAAGGGCACCTGAGCATTATAATATAACACTAACACTCACTCGCTAATATATAACTACAGGGCTTAATATTCGTTTCTAGTTTTTTACTAAAAAACAAAATCAATATGAAATGAAGACTCTGAATACATCAACTTTCTTTTCACTGCCTACGCCATCTTATAACGTAGGCAAAGTAAACAATATACACAACAAAACTGGAGGCAGTGTACTGTTGATCTAAAGTATAGTCAGTCAATTAGATTACAGATACACAAGTACTAACCGAAGGCTTACAGGTATATAAATTTGACCTGATTCATGTTTGTTGAAAATAAAATTGGCTCAAGTTTACATGAAAGAAGCAACGTAAGCTGCACAAATGTTGAATGGAAGAAAATGGGAAACACACTATATATTCATTTGAAGGAGCAAATAATGATAGAAGGCATTCCTGATTTGCACAATAAACACAGTCAGTTCATCTATGCAATCTAGGATCACAATCTAAATCCAATGTGTATAACTAACCAATGAATAGAGACCAAATGGGAATTTACACCAGGGCATATGCGATAAGCATGTTGCGTATACAAAATATACTCTAGAATTTTATATAAGCGAGACCTATTGAGTATAAGACATATTCCCGAATATGCCAAAGAGAATAAGAACATTAATCAACAGTAATAGCTAACTAAATATAAGCTCCTTTCACAATGTCTGCTGTCCTGAGCACAAAACCATGTAAACACATATTAAATATTAACTATCAAGCAAATTGGATGCTTGCATACTCAATAATGAATAATATCTTTTGCAAGTGTTTCATGAAAGGCAACTAAATGAATGGGCGTCCCAACAATATGAAAAACAGCAAAATAAAAGCAATCACCTGGACAAATTCAGAGAACAATTGGCCAAGACATCTAGAATGTAAGTAAATTGTTTCATTTCAATATATACCAAGGGAACAAAATATTCTGTCGAAGCATATCCATCAAATAAATACAGCCAAAAGTCCCAACAATAATAGCACACCTGCAGTAGAGTCAGCAAGGAAGTACATTAGAAATGGTCAGCGACAATGAAATACCTTTTAATTTTAGCCCAACCTGCAAAACTTTAAATCACAGCAAGTAATTACAGTAAATAAATCTAATCTTCTAATTTGAAGCAAGAAAATCCTACATTTAGCAAGTTGGTAACCATACATGAACATCTGTTGTAGCCTGAAGATAATTTATAAATAGGCATGTACCAGATCTCTCTGAAGTTGGTACTACATATAGTTGAGTATTAGCATCAACCAGGTGTAGGGACAGATTTGGATATTTATGCAAGGATAATATCACAAATGAAAGTAGCAACTCTGTGATAAAATACTCTCATCAAAGTTTACATTTCAATCTGTTGATGATGAAGATTCACACTGCTTCTTATCAAACATAATTAAGTCGACAATTTTATATACATAAGTACCATCCAATTAATTTGACATGATTGGCAAAACCAAAATAGGTAAAAAGAAAAGGCGAGAGTAAGTTGTACAGATTACAATCCACTTATCTGCATCTTCCCACCCTCAGCACATAACAGGAATACCAAAGAAAAAAACCTGTCGTAATGCTCCAACACATGGATAATGGCACTCACTCGTTGGCTGCAGGACCCTGAACCAAAAACCTACAGTTCGAGTATAAGCATCAACTGACTGCACGAAATACGGGCTTCTTTGACAGAAGCAACATTTGTTCCATAGAATAAATTGACCAAAAAGACATGCATCAGTTGGATAGACATAGAGCTGACCCTTGAGCTGCACCGTCCCCATATAGTCTCGAGGCCGAAGTGATCTGGTAGGCCATTTTCAAGACATCTATAAGTACACAACCAGTAGAATATTAAGGCACGTCAAACCATTTTATTTTCTTTTGCAGATAGTATGAATATGCAGGAGTTCAGCAAGTGGTGTTCATTAGTAGTAATCATGTACTCAGTTGACTATCAATCTGTATCCTAAATGTAATGCACCGCAAAAGGTATTAAGTTTGTTTTAGAAGTTGAATTAATCAGTTGGGCAAACTGATGCACTGACATGGTCATAAAATTGTGCTCATGTTTTCTTATTGTTAGAAGCTAGCTAATGCCTAAACCCACAGTCTGAACATTCATTTTTTTGTACATATAGTATAGGTTCAGATTAGCTTGGGAAGGCAAGCTGTACATATCAGATGACTTGGAAAAAGACAGTGTAGCTGGAACCTTACCTGAGACCAGCGAGATTGGTCCGGCGGCCCGGGGCAGGGTGATGGCACGGCGGAGGGAGGCCGGCCGGCGGCCACCATGGACGGAGCGAGCGCAGGCGAGGAAGCGGAAACGGGCGCGGGCGACGAAAGTGGCGGCTCGGTCTGCCGCAGCACCCTCCGGTAGTGCTCGCCCATGCCGGCGCTCTGGCTCCCGCTGCCGCCGCCCCCGCCGTTGCCGCCGCCGCGGCCGGAGCCGTTGTTGCCCTTGCCGGCGCCGGCGCCGTCGAATCATCATTCATCACCTCCCTGATTTGCTTTGGAGTGGCAACTGCAATCATCATTCGAACAACTTAGTATTTTAGGACTCTGATGTTTTTCAAATGGTCCTTAGCATCTACCTACAGCTAACAATTTTATGATTCGCCGAGTTGGCGCAGGGCGGCAACAAACTGCTGGTGAAGCTCCGTCGACCAGCACCACCTTGTCTTCCTCGTCTGCTGGTCCTGAGTCTGCAAGCTGAGCACCGGGGGTGGCATGGTGGTTGCGAATTTCGCAGCATAAGCATGGCGACGGTCGTCACCGCCGGTAGGAGAAAACGGTCTGGAAGAAATCACAGGCAGGACAGGCATCGCTTCTGCGGTAGCAACCGTGTCATCTCTGATGAAGAACTGTGACGGTGGCAGTGGCAGCGGCATTGCAGCGAAGCCGATTGGCATGGTGGCACGGGAGCAGCGTTGGTTTGGCCAAGGCGCTCTCGTGATTTCGCTCCTTCTGGAAATGGAGAAATGGGTTCAGTCAGAATTGGTAAATTACAGGGATCGTATAGTAACAACTACGGAGTAAGATCCATATGAAACGAAAATAAAAATAGAAACGGAAAGAATGGGCTGGAAACGTACCACGGAATCGGCGTCGACCCAGAGCTGCGCGGTGCTCATCCATTTCGTCTTGTCGTTGTCATCCGCTTTCGCCGCCGCGTCCCGGCCGGTGGTCCGCTTGGCCGCCTCCTCCTTCATGACCTCGATCACTGCACAACAACCATCCGCGCGCGTCAGGAAACCAGCGAGTACACATGCACGAATAAAATCCAAACCGAAATTAATTAAACGAAAAAAGAAAAAGATCTTTCCATCCATGGATCGATTAATCAGGATGGCTGGGTGCTGACCTTCGGCGAGGATGCGTACGCAGAAGGGCAGCTCGCGGCGGAAGACCTCGATCTTGCGTCGCTCCTCCTCGAGTCCCCTGATGCAGACGTCGACGGCGGTCGGCTCCTTGGCGGCGGCGAGCCTGCCGATGGTCGGCGTCGGATCTGGCGAGGAGGAGGTGAGGCGCGAGGGGAGGGGAGGCGGGGACGGCACCCTGCCGGGCAACGGCGAGTCTAGGAATTAATTCGGGACGTGGCTAGGGAGTGCGCGGGCACGATTTAGTCTACCACGGTGCTCACCCCTGTCGGAATCAGAGAACGACCCGAAATGGAAAAGTTGTCATGGCCTTTCCCTTTTTAGCGCCTTGGACGCGCGCGTGAGGAGAGACAGACAGCGACACAGCTGGGACGCATATGCTCACAGCCCCAGATTCGGCCTGAAAACAAAACCGGGACCCTAGATGGCTGGATCCAGTCACCACAGGAGGAAACATATACGGAACTCACTCCTTCCCCTCTGTAACTTTCTTATGCATGGAAATCAGATCGAAAAGTACATCCTTACTTAGTACAGAAACCCAGATCTATACAGTATCATGTAACTTTCTTAGAATGCAAACTAAATCATGATAATCTAGAAGTATATGTAGTTTCCCCTAATACAAAAGATCTCCAAAGTAGCTGGGCTACTAACATAATTCATGTTAGTTTCTGGCACATTTTTTCTCTAATTCCGGAACACAAAAACTCTGTAATTTACATCCATTTACTGAGCAAAATAATTAAAATTGACATCTAACTAGCTAAAAGTAACATCCAGATAACCAGATTTACCATAAATTACATGTTGTATGTAGCACACAGAAGTGAAAATTACCATATTACCATCATTGGCAACTACATCCAGAGTGCTCATATCCGTACAAACCATATCTTGCACCTTGTGCCATGTCGAACAATCCACTGCACAATTGTTTATCTTTCTTACAAACTTCTGTCTACCAACTTGGATGGTGTGGTTACTTACATCTTGGAATCAACTATGATCTTCGCCTCAATTTACTGCCTGTGATGATAAATACAAACTAGCAGAAAAATCAGAAGAACAAGAATTATTGTGTAGCAATCAACTACATAATGCTTGATAACTTTAATACGTAAGAAATTGGCAGGCGTGGAAACACTATGGAAAAATTGTGATTCTTTTTTGATGTCTGAAATTCGTATTTTGAAAAAGGTTATGTTTTGTTTGTCATGAATGTATGGACCTGAATTACACCCTTACTTGTTTTGACCTGAATTAACCTGTCGACAAAGATGTAACCATGCAAGATGCAGCAACTAAAAACACCATTGGCACCACAAGCATTGGATGTAAAAACATCCATTTTATTAAAGAAAAAGATATATCCTATGATGCTGTTAAAAACATATGGTTGTAAAAAGCTAATGGATTATACATCTGATGTGTGCGGCTGAAAAAAATCGTGCCAAAACCATAATTAAACATATTATGGTGTTAAAAGTCTTATGGATGTAATAACTAGGTCGAAGAAGTGCTATGAAAATGAGCTGGCGCAACATGAAAAAATACATATATCCAACTTATCTACACGGACATGATAGCAACACGAAAAGAATGTACATTTGGGTAACACAAGAATCGTAGGATGTATAATGTGTCAGAACAATACAACCTGGTTACATAAAAAGAGAGGTAGAACTACATCATGCCAAATCCAAGTTGCAAAATCGAACATGAAAAAATATGAAGAAGTTTACAACATTTACTACTGAAATTACATCATGATTAAAAGGGAACCTACATCTATGGACCAACAAACAATCGCATGATAGAAAACATTCTATAAACTTACATATAATTTTTGATAAACTCAGCAAGTGCTAGCCAGCTATATATGCATTTGATAAACATACACTAACTCATGGGTGAGACCGATGTGAGAACTACATGCACGATTTTCATAAGGAAAAAACTACAGCAAACGACGTCTTACTAAATTTAGTGGCATCCATTGCAAAAGTAACTCTTTATACAAACCACATGCATTTAAATTTTGCAATGTACATTTCAAAAAGTTAGGACCACAACTGAAATTACATGACTTCACAAACTACATCTGGAAAAAGTTTAGAAACCAACAAGGTATCTAAAGTACATGTAACAAGCTGAAAGTATATCCTGGACTTCGGAAAATACATTCCGGAAAGGTTCATAAATAGCTGAAATTACATGTCGAACTTCAAAAGGTACATCCCAAAAAGCCTCACAAATTAACAACAATTAACAAACAAAAATGATTACCTAGGCAGGGCAACTGGAGATGAGAAGGGGATCAAGTCAGCCACAACGTCGGCTGCCGTCTGCTAGAACTCCTGCCGGTCTCGTACCCGTGTGGTGCGGCTGTCCCTGCGGGCAGCGGCAACGGGTGACCCCCTGGTTGACCCCTGGCCGCAGCAGGGTGGCGCGGCGCTGCGGCACATCCTCTGCTTCACCACTTCCCCCATTCCCCACTCGTTTAAAAACTACATATTGGTTCTAAAATATTATATCCTAATCCAATGGAAACTACATCCATGGTTTTCAAAAGACAACATATGTAACCAAATGAAGACTACAACCACTGAACTCTCTCTGTTGAACTCTCTCGACATATTGAAATAATGTTCAGGGCTAGTTTCAAGGGAAAACAAGTTCTGCGCATATAATTTTGATTATAAGGCAGTATCCGGCTTACTACATTGGGTGCCTTTTTTCAACACACATCTGTCAACCACTAAAACTAGAGTTGCTAAAATGTCAGCACCAGACTCATTACAAATGTCAAACTGAATTAGTGCCCGACTAAAATGGCAATTGCATCGTAAAACAACCACAAACAAAATAAGAACTTTGGAAGCTACTGAAAATCCAAGTGGCTCGTTCACTAGCAACATAAATTCCCTCACAAAATCCTAGCATTCTACAGTTAGACACACACAACATTTGACATTATCAATGAGCAGATCTCATTACCAGTCAACATGTGTTTATACGAACGCTTGTTGGATGCCTGCACTCTCTCAGCAATCTCGTTGAATTTCCCTCTGAAAAGGTAGCAGCGGAACCTGAAATTGTCAACAAAAGGCATCATAAAACTCTTACCACCTCATTTGGCTTGAATGAAACGGAAAGGTAAATTGCTGCTAAATTGAACAAAACAAGTAGCATCTGGAGCTTAACCACGGTGGTCCTCGGCCGGCCGTAGTTCATCGCGGCAGCGACCACCAAGACGAAACCGACGACCACCAACTAGAATACCGTGCCTGGCACGTCGCCGATGTCCGTGGCCATGCTGGGAGGCGCCGGTATGTCGACTGACACATAAGTCGTCAAGAGTGAATCGGAAGACGACAAGCCGGTGTCCAAAGAGGAGGAGGAAGAGCGCCTGCCCATGGCGCCGCTGGACGCGGCGAGCGCGGCCTGCGGGACGAGCGCCGCCTCGAGCAGCTGAGCGAGGACGAACTGGGTCTTTCACGGCCCGGCTGCGCGGCCGGGGAAGCGGAGATTCGCCATCAGAAGCTCATGGACATCCACCCCGACCCCGGCGTCTAGGAGCTCGTCCCTGCGTCGAGGAGCGCGGTGATACCAGCGAATGGACAGAGCGGAGGAGCGCCGGAGATAAATTGAGGGCTGGGGGGCGGGTTCCCGTCACGGCTGGGTCGAGGCAGGAGGAGGTGACTGGTGCCCCGGAGATCGACGTGTGGCGGTGAGCCTGGCGGCGGTCGGGATCATGATCCAGTTGTGGCTTCTGGGAGATGTGGTTCTCCCGTCGGGGAAGGAGGTCGGGTGGGGATGCGGTGCAGCCACTGGGGAAGTAGGCGAGGGCAGGGAGACAGGGAAGTGAGGGAGAGACGACGGCGGAGGAGGAGGATCGATGGTGACAGGTGAGGACTGAGGAGTGGATAAGGAACTAGTGCGCAGCGTGACGTGAGGCGTCAGATCAAATCGGAGGGAGGAGCAACGTGAGCACTCTCTAAGACACGCTCAGTGCCCACGCACGAAATAGATTTTGCGATTAATTCGAGGGTGGGCTGAAACTTAACAGCGATTAAACTAAACGCTACTGTTATCCTTGCTTCAGTTCAATGAGGCTGCGAGACGTCTGGACGCTGAATGATTGCTTCGCGTAGACTGCGCTGCCTGTGGGATGCGAGACGTATCTCGTATGGGCTGAAAGTAAGACAACGAATGGGCCTAGATGCCTGCCACAAGATTAGTAGTAGTAAAAAAACATTGATTTTTTGTAGGGCAGGCTGAAGCCTGTTTAAGCATGCCTACTAGACTCGCCTTTGCTGCCGGGGAAGATGCGCGGCGCTGCGCCGCCACCACATCGCCGTCATTGCCGCCGCCTCGAGCTCGGGTGGGGAAATGAGAGAATCCCGCGATGTAAGGGTTAGAGCTCAGCGTATATGAACGAAGGGTCTAGATGTAATTTTCATAAAACGCAAGGATTGTTTTGCAAAAGAAGCGGCGGCCACTGTTCAACACTGTTCGCTGCTACAGTAACCGGAGCGCGGAGAGAGCGCGATTTTGGCCGGCCTTGATATAGTTAGTAATAATTACATTAATTCGTGAGGTGAAAATAAAATCACTTCATAGGAACACGAAGTATGATATGTGGACGGCACACACAGTCACACTACTCTATTCAGTATTCACACACGACCTAGCTGCAAAATCAAGCAAGTTGAAGGTTGACAAAATCATCATAGACATCTCGATCACTCGTTTGGCAGATGTGTTGCCTACATTGTCGTCATGCGAGACACGCCTCAAAAACGAGTACAACCTCTTTCACCAACCATCGAAACAACGTTTTTTTTTTTCATATATACCAGGTAGTGCCACAATGTCTCGTAATTTAAATACGTTGTCCAGTAAAATATGTTTCATGACATATCTAATGATAATATTCGTACTTTACAAATTCTCATATTTATTTGTCAATTCGTAGTTAGGGTTTAAATAGAAAATTACTCTAAACACTATATGGAATTGAAAATTGCTTCTATAAATCAATGCTTATGGAATCTAATGTTTTATAAACTCTATGGAATTAAAAATCCTCGTAATAAAAATATATGTTTGCATCTACCGAGTAAAAGATGCACAATCCATGCAAATTAAGGGCTTGTTTCTTGATGCCCAGTTAAGGTATGAATCATCTGGACTTTATTCTTTTTTGTGAAACACAGTACAAACGGTGACGATTAGATGCATCATAGTTTACAAGTAGCATGCACTTGATGTATGTGATGTAAAGTATCTCATTCGGATGCACGTTGTTCCAGCTGATCCCATACATACATGGAAATAGATTGGGCAATAACCCAACTGGAGATACTTTATACTTGGGGAAGGACATGTATATATGGGTCTAACCAGATCAGAGAAAAGAATCTGGTCTAACAGGTTTTTTTCCTGGCGCAAGCATCTGCTAATTTGTTTGATCCTTTTAATCTTATCCACCTTCTTATGGTGTGAACGAGTGAATTGGTAACACCCCAAAGAAAAAGGGTGGACACAATTAACAAGCTTTAGCCATACCACGGATGCCATTGAGAAAAACCTGCGGTTGTCGGCAAAAGAAGGCCAGATTAACAGGACTAAAGTTCATATTAGGTTATTGCAAATCAACGGTACATCATGCAGTTCGCTTAATTTTTAATGTCGGTTGCAATCATCATTCCATCACTATGATGTGCCAAAGATCAGCTAACAAAGGCTGGCCAAAGATCCAACTCAGAAAAGGAAAAACAGTTGCCAAATATTAGCCATTTCCAACTATACTTTGAGAAATGCCGGCCTTAATATATCCTAACCTCGTACAAAACCTGCACGTATAATAAACCGCAAAGCCAGAAATTCGCCGCGATCCCGATGCGCGCACTCGACGAATGCTCGCGACATGAAGAATTCTTTCACCTCCAAAGTACTCCTCGTCCAGCTTTATCCCTCTCGGTAGATCACCCCCTGGATCGATCCGTCGAAGCCTTTCACTTTCCCACGCGTTTCTTTGCCATATGTTTGCCCTCACACTTGCGTGCTCCTGCAAAGCTACCAGACCCAAGCCTCCACTCCCAAGTTTCCTTTTATTCCCTCCCTCTCCGGCCCTCCCCTGTTGGGGAAGAAACCTATGATTCGGCGAGATGGCGCCAGGTATATATGACTTTGTCTGGAACCAGAGATCGCGCTCTTGAGGTTGTGGGAGAGACAGACATGGATCGTCTTCTTAGGCCGTCGAACTGCATTGGCTACCTTCTTGTCCTCCTTGCCTTCTGCTCTGGTGAGTTCGTGTGCTTCTTGTTCATTATCTGCTTTCTACTTTCTCAAATGTGTTGTGTGCATGAGGTATGACATGATAGGGGATGTTGATTTACCTAAAGCGTAAAGAAGCATAACACCCTTGTTCTAGTAAAAAGGCTGTGCGTTTGGCATTTGATCAATCCCAAATCTAGCTAGATGCTGCATGAGGAGTTGTGCATGAACGGAGAGAAAGTGAGTTGACATGTGTCAGGAACTCTGTCAGAAATCTTTCATCTCACACGTTTCATCCGATCCCCAAAACAGGAATAGAGCAGCAGAGAGTGGAAGCATCCAACCGACTCCTGGAACATCCAACCCATGGGACGAAACGAAACAGGATCCTCACCACCGTCTCGGTGATGAAACCATCGTACCCCACGGTCACCACGCCCACTTCCGCATCCTATGCAACGCAGTCGTCGGATCCAATGAGTCCGTCCTCCAGGTTCCCGTCGCTCGCGGACGCGAACGGTGGCGTTGGCGTCGGAGGAGGTGGCATCGGCGGTGGCGTTGGTGTTGGTGGCGGTGGCGTCGGCGGTGGCGGTGGTGTGGGAGGCGGCGTCGGTGGTGGTGGTCGCGGGACGTGGTGTGTGGCGAGCCAGAGCGCGAGCGCGTCCGCGCTGCAGGTGGCACTGGACTACGCCTGCGGCTACAGCGGCGTAGACTGCTCGCCGATCCAGACAGGCGGGAGCTGCTTCAACCCGGACACCATCCACGACCATGCGTCCTTCGCCTTCAACAGCTACTACCAGAAGAACCCTCTCCCCACCAGCTGCGACTTTGGCGGCACGGCCACGATCACCACCACTGATCCGAGTAAGCCCACGACACGCCATCACACCATCTCTCTTTCCCATCTCTGAACTTCAGCAATTCTTCGGCAATGTATTTTTTGTTCTCATGCGAATCTTTCCAACCTTGCAGGCTCAGGGTCGTGCCAGTATCCAGCATCAAGGTAATTTCTTATACCAGGATAAATTAAAACACGTTATTTCTTACTCCAGTAACGAGGACTGATATTCTTCTATGATGCTATAAATTGCAGCGGTGGCGCTCAAGGAAACATAATGCCGCCGCCATCACCGACCACTCTAACGCCGACAACACCGATGACCCCGTTCCCGATGACTCCATTTCCGATGACCCCAATGACGCCGATGACTCCAATGACGCCGATGACACCGGATACCACCGGAACGCCTACGTATGGATCGAGTCCTCCTGACTTCGGGTCGATGTCGCCTCCTGGCTTAGGATCAGATTCACCTCCAGATTACAATGACGTCGGCGCCGCCCCACCAACGGCGATGGGCAGGGCAGCGTTGGCCCTCGTATCCATCCTTGTCGCGACGTTATATTTGGGCATGGCCACATGAAGAAAATACACACATTTCAAAGATATATTTCCAGATGGCAATCCCATGCAGCAGTGGAAGCAGTTCAAGAATGCAAAGAGGTGCTCACTGTCGGATGCTGAGATATGCGCCAAACTTGCACCGCAAAATCCCCCTGCCCCAACACTTCGCAAAGCAGAGGTGCCACATTTGTTTAGAACCGTCAGAAAAGAGAAGCATATGCTGATGCAGCTTCTAGGCCGCCCTAGTTCTAGTGAGGGCAGCACATGTTTATATTACTGGTTATACTATTGTACTTAGAAATTTATGAGAAAGGTTTCCTTTCAGTTCATTTATTTATACTGTGATCTCTGAATAGAATAAGGTTGGCTGACCAATATTGACACCCAGTTGTGTATTGTTTCTTCCCACTGGGTTTCTATCCCTTTCCATTTATGCAACAAAACTAACAAGTTCACGTCATTTGTCACGTCATGGGGGACTAGAATGCCCACCATGGGACGAAAACCTTATACTACCACACAAATTATCCTAATATATACCAAATGCGTCCACGTTGACATCAAAATACACCACACCCAAGATAGGCTTCGGAAACTTCCACACCCAGGAGGCAACACAGAGAACCAACTTAACCTATAGCGCTCAATCAAATGAAGTTTTCATTTCCCATACGGAGAAAAAGCTACTCTCTTCGTTCACAAAATAATGTCTCAACCAACTTTAAATTTGGATATATCTAGACATAATTTATTGTGTAGATACATCTAAATTTGGAGTTGGTAGACACATCCTTTTGTGAACGGAAGGAGTACCTTCAATCCATAGTGTCATCTTTCTCTTAAATAACATTGGTTATGCTTTCTTCCGGACCATCTAAGACCTATGTATGAACCCGTCCAATAGGTTTAGTGAGCACTACAGATCAATCGACCTACTTTGATAGCAAGCCTTCGTTCGATATCCGGTCAAGCGTCGGTTCAATCTTATCGGTTCTACCTAGACATGGCTCGAAACAAAGGGGTAAGGCCAAGTGTTCTTAAACAAAACCTCAGTGCACACTTCGGAGTATGGTCCTCCGTTATGTCTTTTATAGGACGACGAAAGCCCCTTGGCTATACTCTACTCTCCGCCTCCGGTTGTTCTATTCTTTTCATTTGACTCGGCGGAGCTTAGCTAGGTTTCATTACACTCTCTAGGAAATGCATAGACAGTTCACGCAGCAAATCGAGGCCCCACGCGACTGAATCCAACTCAGTTTTTATCCTACCTTGGAGTTCTTGCTCATAACTGAGGACATGATGTATTTTATAGATAGGATTTCGAGCTAGCTGCCATTTTTAGCTCCTTTTGCCATTAGCACAACCCTTTTCTTTTTCATAGCTATCGTTGTTTTTCACCTTAATAAGAAGGCCATCGCTATTGTAGTGACCCCTCAGGGTCCCGGATACCCAAACTTTTCTTGTGCTACTTTTTAGGCAACAATGATCATCAAACTGGCCACATCGGGAGAAAGCAGTGAACAAATATATTGAAATTCGTGAAAACGTTTTAACCTGTAAAACATTATTCTGAACTATGAAATCTTGTTAAACACATGAATTATTTTTCTGAACTGTCTGAACATTTTTCTAACCTGTGAGTAATTATCTTCTTTTTTTGCCGTGGTGTGAGCAATTATTTTGAACTCTGTGGACGTATGTTTGAACTTGTGAAAAACTTTTTTACTGTAAGAATATCATTCACCTCACAATAACACTTTAAAACTATATTAACAGTTTTACCTAACTTTATAACAACGTTTATATTTTAGTTATACATAAAAAGACAAAGAAAAAATAAACATGAATGAACATAAGAACTGAAAAGAAAACGAAAATTCGCAAAAAACAATACTCAGCTTATTTGGGTGGCCCAGCAGCCATCAGCGAGTGGGCGTCCTCTGCACAGCAGACGCACCAAGCGTCCTATAAGAGTTCCCCTGGCAGAAAGGCGACTGATCAAGGCCAAGCCTAGTAAAATTTACATAGGCAGGACGTACACGGGCCGAGAAGGTGAAGCATAATCCAGAAACAGCGTACAAGCTCTTTATTTGATCGTGCTAAAAAAAAGCTCATAAAAAACCACTGAGAAAATAGCGCGTTGTAACAACTGAGGACGGGGCAGTGGCCCAATGGTCTGGGTGCGCAGTGGCAACCCCAGAGACCCGAGTTCGATCCCCATCGGGGCAGTTTTCGAGAATTCTCTACTATATCAATAAAATCCTGGGTGCTAGTCCCTAGAGATTTCATTTTTTAGATGTGAATATGTGATGCAACAGGAAGTCTTCACGCGGTGGACTTGGAAGTACATGCAGTGAACGCTCAAGCCGCGTAAGTCATAGTACAACGTGAGCGGGAGGACCATGGCAACGCGCTGTGAGTTGCCGCCGCTGCCGGTTTGATCTCCATCCCTCGACCTCCTCTCCCGCCTCGGCCTGCAGATCCGGATTCCCCTCCGCGCCCTCTCTCCCTCCAGCCCGAGGTCCGGGGCGGTGACCGCTAATCCTGTCGGCCGTGGACTGGATTTCGAGCACAGCATGTAGCGGCCATGGCCGTTGACGCATGTTTGCGCTCGTCGTCCCCCGCCCCTGCTCATGTCGCCGCGCTCGCCGCGGCCGTCCTCGCCTCCCGCAGGTCTGAGCCCGCCATCCGCGGGTGGATGATATTGAAGCGCTCACCCAAGGGCACGACAGCGTCTTTTTTTTATGCATGTTGCCCCCATGCGTGGTTTTGGTAATTAATGACAATCCTTATGGACTAATGTTTACATTGATATATTCTTATAGATCTTGTCCATGGGAAAATATAGGAGTTTATGTGTTGGACTCTTGAAGATGACATGATGACCACTGCTCTATTCAAGGGTTTATATGAAGAATGGTCATGTGTAGAGTTGAGCTCATTGCAAGTATGGCTTGGAAAAGAAGATTGAGTGAACAATCATGTTTACCTCCAAGCCATCATTTGATTGAAGCTTGCAAAGTTTAATCTGATGCATCTCGGAAGATATCATTTGATTGAACCTTACAAAGGAGATATGAAGACGGAGCTTAGCGAGGCCCTCTGATAATCCCCAAGAGCAAGGAATCACTGTAGCACTATTCGATAAGTATTTGAGTGTCGAACCCACGAGGAGCTGAAGGTAAACTATCTATTCTCTAAAACCCTATAACCCTCTTATATGGAATTTTATGCAAAGCAATAGATTTGAATATGAAAGGAACTAACTAATGGAATCAAGTGATGTGGAATGGGTTTATCTAGTAACAAGTTTCTTAGAGCAAGTTTCTCTTAGCAGTTTTCTCAAGCAAGTTTCTCAAAGTAGCAAGTAGCAAAGATCTCAAGTAGCAAATATCTCAAGGGAGCAAATGTCCTGGCAATTGTTATTTCATTCGTGTGGTTGTCACAATTAGTGAAGCACATGTTTCAGTCTTAATTGTTTCTTCTAGGAGGGGGTCATAAATAGGTGTAGCCAAGTAAATGAGCAAATTACACAACTCTTATAATGGATCTCATGGCCAAATAAATGTGCAGCACAAGAATTATTAAGACATAATTGTCCCACCATAGCCTTAAGTTCTAGGGTCCCCCATATATATCCTCCATAAATTAACTTCAAGTCTCAGACCACGGTTTCTCTCCGCTCCGACCCGTCCTACTCAATCCATTACACTACGGTGATCACCTTACATGCATTCCCCAACATATGCGAGCACTCATACATTGTACATCAAGACAATCATAAAAGATAATAAAACTTGTATGCAACCAATCAACGAACTATTTCACTATTGCCATGAACAAATCACTTCTCAAACATAGATGGAGAGACACAATAGATCAAGAGAAAAGTATATTGCATCATACATCATGTTTGCCAAGAGTTTACAGTGGGGAGATGGAGATGATCTTGCTGTAGATGTTGATGATGAACACGCCGGAGGGGGGTGGAGCCCTCCGGAGGTGATTCCGGCGGCGTTTCCCCCCTCCGATCTTCTCCGGCGGCAGCCTTCTGACTCTCTGTTTCGTGGTTTTCTGTTTCTCCGCCGCCCCTTCTCGAAACTCCTCGGGGGACTATTTTTATAGGCGTTTTTAGGTCACGACTAGGTCGGTGGAGCAAAGATCGACGGCAGCGGAGCTCCGAGACCCAAAAGGGTGGGCCCCACGCGGCCAGGTACAAAGGCCGCGTGGGCCCCCTCTTTTGGGCTTACGGCCTCTGTTCGCTTGCTTCCTTCGCTCCCAAGTCTTCCTCCTTCCAAAATAATGACGCATGCATTTTTCCAAATTATTTGGACGTCGTTTGGGTCCCTGAAACTTAAACGGAAAAAATAGGGTTTTCTGCCAGCGCAGGGTTAATTCCATAAAAATAGGAAATAAATATTTTATTCCCAAAAATCATTATATAACAGTGATATAACCCTTATATGATGCAAATATGATTGGAATATGAGTGATATAGTGCAAAGTTCATGTATGCATTTTACATGCATCACCCTCCCATAATGGAGTATGGGAGAGCATTTGGAGAAGTTTTCATCAAGCATGTGCTAGCAAGCACAATCAAGAAAGGTGTTCCAACTTGAGAAAGTCAAGATCGTCATCATCGAGCTCAAGTGAAATGCGCAAGACAAAGGTATGATCTTGATAGGTTTTCTATTTTACCGGTCTCATGTTTTTAGTGGGAGACAGGGTTTTAGGATAGACGGCGTACTATCAAGAGAGGCTCTCAAGTGAGTAACTTGATCGCATCTTTGTGGAGAGCTCAAACCTTTGCATACTTGGAATTTCATCTTTCTTGGTTCTTATTTGGCTTTTATCCATGTGAGGTTTTAGAGCTTGTGCTTATCTCCATACCAAGCTCTAATTCATCAAAAATGGATTTCATTCGAATATCTTGTTGCGTTTTTTATGTTGGAGGTTTTGCCGGTTTGTCTATTCTAAGAGAGGTCAAAGTATCTCCTTGTTGGTTCCTCCTCATATGATGGACTATGATGTTTCTCTACATAATCTTGAAGAGCTCTTCGTTGCGATTCCAACGAGCCCAAGAATTACCAAAATCTGAGTCCGGAGGAAAAAGTTGTTGCTGTTTTCGTTTTGATATTTCTGTCAGTTGTCAGAAAACCGGACAATCCGGTCCAAACTGGACCGGAATATCCGGCTACCACCAGAAGGTTTTCTTTGCGCGGCTTGGGGCGGAAATTCCGGTCCAGACTTGACCGGAATATCTGGTTCGAGTTTTTCAGCAACGACTCTTTGCCTTGGGGACCTATATAAGGTCCCCTTCTTCCCCAAAGTTTCAAGCAAGTTTTCCCCTCTCTCCCACCATTGTTGACCTTGAAAAGCTTGCCCCTCTCCCAATTCCTCCCATGATTCTTGCATATCTTTGAGTGATTTGAGAGAGGAGATCTAGATCTACATTTGCACCAATCCATCTCTCCTCTAAGTGAGGGGAACCTCGTAGATCTTGATCTTGGAGTTCTTGGTGCATCTCCTCTTTGTTCTTCCTCTCTTATTCCCCCATAAGCATTTGTTGCTTTGTTGGAATTTAAGAGTGGAGGATTTGAGCACTTGTGCTCTTGCCTTTTGCATTTGGTGCATCGGTGTGCTCTCCACGAGGATTCGTGGAAGTTGAAAGCTTGTTAACTTGTTACTCTTGGGTCTTTGGACCCTAGACGCCCGTGTGGTGGTTGGACCTTTGTGGTCACTTGTAAAGCCGTTCGGGAGCCCCCAATCCCGTTGTGGGTTGTGCCCCGAATTGTTGTTGAAAGGCTCCGGATTCCGCCTCGAAGGATTCCGATAGTGGAAGGTGAACCAAACCTTTGTGGTGCGGTTCATCGGAGAGGAAGGTGAAACCTTTGTGGTTGTTGAACCATTGTGTTGGTTCACACCTCTCCAACGAGACGTACTCCCTTAACAAGGAGGAACTCGGGAATACATCCTCGTCTCCGCGTGCTTCGGTTATTTCTATACCCAAGCTATTTACTTATGCAAATTACTTTGTGATAGCCTTCGTGCTTGAAGTATTCCTTTGCTATCACCTTGTTGTTTGTCTTGCTTAGCATAAGTTGTTGGTGCACATAGGCGAGCCTAGTTTATTTAGCTTGTCGGCTTGTTAATTTAAACACATAGTTTTATTCCGCAATTATCAAGCCTAAACCGGAAAAGTTTTAAACCGCCTATTCACCCCCCCTCTAGGCGACATCATTGTCCTTTCAGTCTTCCCCGGCTCCGCCGCCGCCGCTCGCCGCCCAAGCTCCCCTCGCCGACTCCTCCTCAGGTCCGCTGCTGACGTGTTCCCAGCCCGGACCTGCTGTGTCAACGGCCGCCTTGCTCCCGCAGGCAGAAGCTGGCCTCACCTCCATGGGTCCTATGGACTGGGGCTTTGGGATGCCCAGCGACCCCGTGGCTGCAGCTGCTCCGGCACCATCATCCGCCGTCAAGGCTGTGCCGCGGGTCACGCCCGGCTCGTCCCTCCTCGCTGGACTCGACCAAGCTCTGGAGTCACCGCCGCCAGCCTCCACGCGCCTTGCTGCATCCAGGCCGGTGATGGAGTTGCTGCCCAAGCCGCAGCGTGCTGCTATCGCTGCCATTGAGACCTTGCCACCATCGTGCAGCCCCGGGGGAGTCGCGCGACCCAATGTGGCAACGCTGACTGCCACCAAGACCGTTGCTGCTGCTGCTGTTGTCGGCAACGCCGAAGGTTTCAAGATGGAAATGGTCTAGCCCGGGCCAGTCGCGCTTTCTCCATCGACTACCTCCGCTGCCAAGCTGACCGCAGCCGTCCTAGCGTCCTGCAAGGATTGCTCCTTGCCGACGTCGCCCCTTACAGATCGAAGTCCAAATGCGGCACCTGTCAACAACAAGGATGACTGGGTGTATGTGGGTCGGGGCCGTCGCCGCAGCCAAGGTCCTCCTCCCGAGTCAACGGAAGGTCGTGACCGTTGCCTTGCCTTCAAGCGCTGGGCTCGAGGAAGGTGCTTCCGTTGTCTCGACCGTGGCCATCAAGTCAGTTCTTGCCGTGAGCCTTTCAGATGTATTCGCTGTCGTCTCCCTGGTCATCGGGAGAGGTTCTGTCAGGCTCGCTCTCCGGTTGCTCGTGATCGCTCTCTAGCTGCCCGTGCTTGCTCTCCGGCCACTTGTGCTCCTTGTGAGCGAAGCCACTCTTCGTCTGTTCAGCCTTGTCCTTCGTTGAGAAGGAGTTGGGCGCTAAGATCCCCTGCTGCATGTTGCAAGGATTCCATTGCCAATACTCTTTTGGTCTCTAATTTGGAGTCCCAGGTTGCCCTGTTGCGCATCGAGCTTATTCAGAAGGTTGAGCTGCTTCGCACTGATCTCCGCGATGCTCTTGCGAAGCTCCAGGTTGGGTCGGTTGTGCCTTTGCCGCCCAAGTCTCATATTGTTTCCGTCGATGAGGGGGCTAAAGGTTTCTTTGGAGATTTTTCTCCCCGTGCTCTGCATACGTCTACTCTTGAGAGTGTTGTTGGCACTGAGGTTGTGGCTCCAGCTGGGCAGATTTTGTCTGTGCTACAGGAGCCTACTGGCGAATCATCTATGGTGCTCTCGATGGAGATGGACTGTTTGCAGTCTTTGGCGATGGACATGGCGCCATCCCCACCTCCATCTGTGTCATGCCAGCTGCCCTCCTCTGTGGATAGTAGAGGTTTGATTGCTTCTGTCACTTCTTCATCTTTGGGTGATAAGGTTGATGAGACAACTATGGTGGCGCCTAACTCCGAGGCCCTCTTTGGGAAAGAGGTTTTAGACTTGCTTGTCGATTTGGAGACGGCTCGCCCTGGATATGGCAAGGATATTGTTTGCGTCTTGGCGGGGATAGCTTCATACGATGTTTTTATGAAGGTGGAGAAGTCTCTCAGAAAGATGGCAAGAAAGAAACTTCACATCCCAAGGAAGGCTTCCGCTTGGGCTTGATTGTTGAGCCCATTTGAGGTTGTCGTGTTGTCAGTTCATGGTGGTGCTAGGTTGGTGGTTGTGCTAGGTTGCAAAAATAGTTGTTTGTTTGTGGTTTGTTGCTCACTTTAGGTGTTGCTGTGGTTGTGTAGGATTCTCCTTGTGGTGTCTGTTGCATGGTTTTCGTCCGGTTTCTCCCGCAAATAAACCGGACACCTTCTTCTTAATAAATCGATGGGCAAAGCTTTTGTCCTTGTTTCGGAAAAAAAATTGCTTCGCCAAATAAAGCAATTTACAATGCCTAGCTTTTAGACCGAGGATATTGCTATAGCCCGCTCTTTTTTTCTTGTAAAAACCCGAGCCCAAAAAGCATTATGTCCGTATCAATCAAAGAAAAGAAACATCCGTGGACCGGATACCATATTCTGTCAGGTTTCCTTTCAAAAGAGACATACAATCAAGCATATAAAGGGTACGGTAGTGAGGAAAACAAAAGAGCAAGACCAAAAAAAAAGAGAAAATATATCTGCCTCATGGGTCATGGCGGCGAAGTTGGTACCGGCGGTGTCAGTGAGCTGGATGTCGACGTATACGCATACATTACGACCGCTCTGGAATCTTTATCCGTCGACCTTGTTCAAGCTTGTGGCAGCTTTTTTTTTATATGGAAAAAGGGCAGCCCCAGACTCTACATCAAAATGATGCATACGGGTTGATTTATTAATTTATTTTGACGTTCGTCCAGTCTATTACATCACGGGTCACATAGGGTTGCTACATGTATCATCTGTGCCAACTTTCTTTCATGAGGAATTAATATGTGCCGACTAAATTTCGGCCAACTCATTGATGCATACTTTGATCAATAATTGCAGATGGATGTGTGTATCATTTTGATACAGAGACCGGGGATCCACACCCTCTTATCTAAAAAAAACTCATTGATGCATAAGTTGTTGCCCTGATAGGTAGTGAGACAGCAGAGGCGCCGTAGAATAATGCGTCTGTCAAAACATAAGACGCATCATATGTTTAAGACCAAACTGTCCCGCAACCGATAGTGTTCGCTCGAGCATCATGGCGCCGCCAGCCAGCCAGCACATGATCGTCATTGTCGACCGGCACATGGACATGCTCACATGCATATGCCACGAGACGCACCCTCGGTTTAGGGGATTTGTACCCTTCTTGGTCCTTGCTATCAATTCAGATTTTACTACACATCACTAGCACGAACGTTTTGTAAGGTGCCAATTCTAAGGGTGATCGAATTACTATTTCCGAAATGGACAGTTACAAATTGTTAACTTCTTGAATGTCATGTACTCATGTTTAAGAGTAGCACGCATTGTGGATGAACAACTAACACTAGGTAGCTATGCTGAGGCTTTGTGTGATTGGTACCTTTTTAATACCAATATATTCTATTAGTTAAAAGTAACACGGTAGCTTTACTCCCGCTGATATGGTTAGACTGATTTAAAAGACATAACTGCAAACCGTTTTCAGGGCACGGTTTCGTTAGAATGAATCTGTAAAACCCATAGGTTACAAGAAAATCTTAACGAATCTTGACAGAATCACACATTTGGAAAATAATTTTACACTTTATTAAATAATATGTTTCAATACAGGTCAAAGACAAAACATTAAATCGTAGGCGTTCAAAATCTAACTCAACCATACTTTTTATTTAAAACTATGCCAGGTATGTGTGGGTTGGGGGCCACCATCATACATGATGTTTTGAGGAATCTCATTGGGTTCTGAAAAGGATGACTTGTTCGAGGTTCGACATTTTGTAGTATCTGTCGGAGTCGCTCTTATAGTATATCTAAAAGATCTTGCAACCCTCCACCACCCCCCCCCCCCCCCCCCCCCCCGCCCGCCCTGAAGGTTTCCTCCGCCTCCAATCGGCGTCACCGCCGATCTAGCCCGCCTTTGTGGCCTTTGGGCCATGGAGGCGTGGTGGATCTCGGTCCTTCGGTGACTCCCGTTCGCAACTAACAACATCAGGCCAGCTCAGGAAGGAGCGGCAGCGACGGCGAGCCATCCACATGGTTTGGATGTTAAAGACGAAGGGCATCTTAAGGACTTAATTGTATTTTTTGTTGAGATGTTCTATACTATTCGGTGTTTCTTTTATTGCTAGGGTCCTTTTTGAAAATACAAATCCGTACGGCTCTCGAACCTGAAAATTTTGGCCGATAAGCGGTTTTTAACAATTTGTGGCATGAAAAGGCCTCGAATATCGGGGCCCTAGAAAAATTTATGCAGGGTGCACAATATCGGCCCACCGCCACTATATCAAGAGTATCGCCAGGATTTTGGGTTAGCCCCCATTCCCCCCGCCCCTGATTTCTCTGATGCTAAATCAAGAACTTCTAGCGAGAAATTTCTCCGTCTCCACTCTTGACCTCACTGGTAGATTTATGACGGGATTATCCGTGCGCAGTCACGGCAGCCCAGTGCGCTGCGAAATCGACAACCTCGGGAAATAGCGTTGCTCTGCCGTGGTGAGCAAGTGCGCCCGCATTTAAGGGTACACGTTGGAGGTCCTGCTCCCGCAGGGTTCCCAATCGCATGACATTGAAGTCCTCGCAGCCCCACCCCTTCTCGCATGACGCGGAGGCGGGTAGCTTCTACGCAGTGGGAGAAGCGGCGCCGATGATGGTAGTTTTCTCTCGGGACTATGTATAAACCACGTCGGTTGGCTTCGATGTGTTCGGCAAGTACATCTTACTACACGTGAATTGGTGGCGATGAATTCGTTGCAGCTAAGAAGGCAGTGGCGAACGTCAAACCTGGTGCGCAGGGCCGCCCCAAAGAAGCCAAGACAGAGCACGAGCTCATGTGGACGGTGTGTGAGTGGGTGTTCAAGTAGTACCTCGATAGACGAGTGAGCACGCCTAAGCAAGATCATTATTGTGTAATGGAGCTAGATCACCGTTGTCTAGTTTGTCTATGTAAAATTTAGTTTGTGATAAATTGAAAGTGCCCAAGTTGAAATATCGTCGTGAACTCGTTATTTAATATAATTAAGAGTTTTATTTTTTGGGGTACCATAACAGTTTTGGGGTTCACGCTTTTATAATCCGCTAGAAATGTTCTTATCCCGAAAAAAAAACAAGAAAGCTGCCGCGGCTACATGGGTAGATCTTGGAGACAACAGCCAAGACAGTGACCCACTCCGTCCCACGCTGCAGCAGGCGATAACGGGAGACAGCCAGCGCCAGCCAACCCAAAAGCGGCGTGTCCCGATCTTAATCAGACTTGTTTTTTTGCGGGGCCGATCTTAATCAGAGTTGCGGCCGCTAGGACCGTCCAGTCCGGGCCGCACCAATGATTCGAGGATCAGCAGCTGTTCCGCTCCGTTCCGTTCCATTGCAACGGAATCCCGCGACGTGCTTGAGGCTGTGACAAGCAAATCCGGCGCAGTCGCCTGCCAGCCTTTCCAGTTCTCATCACATTATTACCGGGGCAGGGCAACCGCAAACCCGTACTGCGCTTCTGCTCTCCGGCGGGGTGGTAGAGATCTGCTCGCGAGTTCTAGGAGGATCATGTAATGATGTAATGGTAAACAGTTTCTTAATGGTCGCCTTGAGGTTTTTTCTGGTGTCCACCTCACTGAGGCAAACGTATGGCGCTGAAATGACTCGTCACTCTTGATTCTTCTGTGGCGGTGTATATGGAAAGAAGGCTTATGTCCGGCTTTGAATTAACGAAACCTTTGACCGGCCACATATCGACGTCACAGTCATCACCACAAACGAGACACGTACAAACTGCGGAAAGAGCAGCTAATGCACCACATACAACAAACAAATAAATACTAAAAGAGAAAGCATTGTTAGTTTGTCGAAGCAATCCGAATCCAAGGCGACATCTCCAGGGACCGCCAACCACCGCCCAATCGAAAGGAATCCATTTTTCACCCGGACATAGGTAAATGGTGGGGAATGGGGATGCACCTCGACATCGCCTCTAAGGAGGAAGACAACGTCCAAACTTCAGTGATGTCTAGACCGCCACTGCTGGTCAAAAGATTCTTTCGGAACATAGCCCCAAACCCATCTACCCAGTAAGGCTCTTGCTCTGACGAGCAAACACCAACCACGAGCAGCGAGATGAGGGCCCCGCGGATTGAGGTCGTTGCCTTCCGACTTCTGAGGCCGACGAGGCAACCTCGCGCTGCGACCACCAACCACCGTCTCCTTGCCACTCGTGCCACCAAGTGGGGGTCCAACAACAACGACGAACGCCCCTGCTACCCGGCGCAGGACGTGCGAAGCAGCGAGACCCCGATAGCTGCACGACGACTTCCTGCGAGCGCCTCTCTAGCTCGGCGAGGAAGAGGAGGGGTAAGGGAGGGCCGAGAGACGGATAGTGTTTGTCGTCACCCCAGAGCGGAGTGACGTGGGGCCGAGTGAAGCGTTTTTTCCTCCACGAAGAACTAACCTAATTCTCATGCATTTTGCGGATACGGAGGCTAAAGGCCGCCCAAGAGGATCTGGTGAAGCTCGGGAGAATTTGATGACCAGCTACAGCTGTGTCCCGGCATGCACCAAGAATTTGCAGACCCAACGGGATCTTTTTATTTATTTTCCGCAAAACAACAGAGAACTTGGTGAGAATACATTTTGGCTGGTGCCTGCTGGGGAAGCGAAAGATAGTGGACATGGCTGGCTGTCCCTGAGCCAGCCTAGATCCATGAACCCTGTTCCTGTGTCATGCTAATACGTTCAGTTATTATATTCTGTCAGTTGACCTTATCCTGCAGACCGGCGCATCGTTTCTCCTC
The DNA here is from genome assembly GCA_947311845.1 of Poa pratensis. Taxonomy (NCBI): domain Eukaryota; kingdom Viridiplantae; phylum Streptophyta; class Magnoliopsida; order Poales; family Poaceae; genus Poa; species Poa pratensis. Next base: position 38,775,342 of record CAMZMU010000039.1, read on the forward strand.
TCTCTCTCTCTCTCTCACACCTGCTGATCTCACCCATCTTCTTCGATCTCCTCTCGCTCACACCCTTCACCGATTTCACCACGTCATTTCTTTAATTGGCTCCCCCACCCGTTTCTCCTTCGCATTTCCTGATCCAGCCTTCAATGCCACACCTGCAACATCCACCACCTTCCCCTCTTTTACTCTCACATCTCTCTTTCTCTGGTGTTCCCCCCTTCGCCATTGGTGCTACAGGTTGGATTCCAGCTCCACAACGCAGGGCTGGATTTTGCTTGCATTTTCTCATTTCAAGTTTCTAGCTCGATCAGGTGTACGTTACGGGTCTTTATTCCGCTTAGTTCTTGGTTCTTTTCCTTTTCTTTCAGGTTCTTTGCTTGAGGGATGAGTGGATGGAAGTTCTGTTGCAGAAAGAGGTAAGCTTTAATTCTCTTCTCAAGTGGCGGTACTGGCATACTTGGATCAAACATCTTCTTTCCCACTTGTCTGTCGATTTCATTTCATGCCTACATCGATGCATCTTACAAGAAACAAAAAAAAACCCGCACCTTTTTCTTGGGAGCAATTATTGTACGGAACAGAAATCGTGCGGAGTCGGGCTCCGATTACAGCGGGAATTTTTTTCTTCTTGCGAGGAAAGACATGTTTGTTTATGCATAAGATGTGTTGAGTATCTCGATGCAAGAACAGCCGAATGGTATCTAACTGCGTTACTGTCGTTCTTCAGGGAGAAGAATTCATCTACACTTGTTGCTGATGCTTAGTAGGGGATCTACTTTCACGCGGCACAACTGAATTATCCTCCAAAAAAGAAATTAGCACACCACCGCCGCCATGGTTTCCGGTGATCTCAGTTCAGAGATGACGAGGAAGGTTCTTGGCCTGGCATTGTGGATTTGGATTGCAATCGGTGTGGTCGCTCTTCTACTGGCCATTCTGCTGATGATATGTATCTGGGCGGCGTCCCGTCGCAAGACAAAGAGGACAATGGACAACCTGAGCCAGACACAGATCCCCATCTACTCCAAGGAGATCCCCGTCGACAGGGTCGGCGGCGGGCGCAGCCTTGCACAGACGATGCATGAACGTGAGCATCCTAGCTGCCCGCCGCAAGATAAGCACGCAAATGGGGAGCGGGGGAAGACGCCGGGGCATGTGGCATTGAGCAAGTCCTCGGATCATGATAACATGAGCCAGGGAAGCTCAGTTTGCAATGTGGACCGTGTGGGTAGCGTGCATTCTGGTGAAGATGGAAGCTCAGGGCATGGTAGGAAACCGTATTCTCCTGCAGCGTTCGTGTCAGCGTCGCCCCTGGTTGGCCTTCCTGAGTTCTCTCATCTCGGTTGGGGTCACTGGTTTACTCTGCGTGACCTTGAATTTGCCACCAACCGTTTCTCAAAGGAGAATGTGCTTGGAGAGGGTGGCTACGGAGTTGTGTATCGCGGCCGTCTTGTGAATGGAACTGAAGTTGCCATCAAGAAGATCTTTAACAATATGTAAGCTCACTTTCAGCATTCAGCTAGTTCTCTTTTTATGCTTATTCCAATACTAATTGCCTCATTTGCACAATCGTTTGGTTTGCAGGGGGCAGGCTGAGAAGGAATTCAGAGTGGAGGTTGAGGCTATTGGCCATGTACGCCATAAGAATCTGGTTCGTCTGTTGGGATACTGTGTTGAGGGAGTGAATAGGTATGTGAGGTGCCGGGCATCAATCACCTGCTCAATTTTTTCTTTCAGCAGCTTACACAGTTCAGTACAACTGAAGGGAAAATATTATTCCATTAAGCAAATGCTTACATATGTATGCACTTCATACTAGTAATGTGGCTGTCAATTTAGCAATGTGCTATTAAGTTCCCTGCATAAATCAATAGGGGAGCCATGCCAACAACTTTTGTTTCTTTCTGTTTAGTGGTTTACTATGTTAAAAACAATATTATTATATCGGTTACGAGATTATACTACTCAGGGGTTACTTGTTTGAGGAGATGGTTAGTCCCTTTGACGAAGGCCAATGAGACTATTCTACGCGTTTTCTGGCAAATACAATTTCTTTTCTTGCATGCGGACCCGCTTGCAAGACTGAATAAATTGAAGCGTGTTTTCTTGTTGCATTCCATTGTTTCAACCCTTCCCAAATCTCTGCTTGAGAAGCTCACTGTATCAGCCAATGCAGCACCCCCTTGTAATCTTCATTCTGGCATTTTGTATTCTACAGTAGATGTTTGCGCATCTTTCACATCGTTTGTCTTCAGAAGCTACCAACTAAGCATTGCTACGTGCCTGGTATACATCCGTAGTTCATGTATCTCTGCAAAACATATGCTTACAAAATGATTATATGGTTAGCCTGCTGGCTTGCTACTGTAGGTGCTATTTGGCAAATGCAACTGAATTTACAGAACACAACAATTGAGACAGGATCGAGTGGGTTGACTCTGCATTTAATCATTGGTCTCTCAAGCAAAATGACATAATCTGCATAGAATTATGTTGATGCATCTTTGGCACGTGCGTAGCAATGATATAACGGTGATTTTTTTAATATGATACTAGCTTATGAGTTTATGAACAATAGAACTTACAGTGGCTTCATGGAGCTTTGGTAGGGACCATAACTGTACCATACTTATATACACTTCGCCAATTCAGTAATCTGCATAGAATTTTGTTGATGCATCTTTGGCACATACGCAGCAATGATATAATGGTGATTTTTTTAATATGATGCTGGCCTATGAGTTTATGAACAATGTAACTTAGTGTAGTGGCTTCATGAAGCTTTGGTAGGGACCATAACTTTACCATACTTATGTAAACTTCGCCAATTCAGTAACACTTGAGTGTCTTGTTCTGTAATTTGATCATTAGTCTCTTAGGCAAAAAGGCATCACTTTCAAAGAAATTTGTGGATGTATCTTTTGCACACACCGCAGCAACAATTTAGTAACGATGATTTCTTTTAATAGGATGCTCGTCTATGAGTTTGTGAACAATGGAAACTTAGAGCAGTGGCTTCATGGAGCTATGCGTCAGCATGGTATTTTTACCTGGGAAAATCGGATGAAAGTTGTGATAGGCACTGCAAAGGCGTAAGTTTGAGCAACTTCCTAGTCATAAGATATCCTTTCTGTTCTCTAAATTTATTTTGATTGCAGACTTGCTTACCTTCATGAAGCCATAGAACCAAAAGTTGTACATCGAGATATAAAATCAAGCAACATCTTGATTGATGATGAATTTAACGGCAAGGTCTCTGACTTCGGGCTGGCCAAGATGTTGGGGTCAGATAAAAGTCATATTACAACTAGGGTGATGGGAACATTTGGGTAATGTCTTTACCTTTATTTTTTGTTTTTTTGCACTATTATTTTATCATGCTTATTTAATAGTTTGCTTCGTTTTTTCTTGCTTCAGATACGTGGCACCTGAATATGCTAATACCGGGATGTTAAATGAGAAGAGTGATGTTTATAGTTTTGGTGTTCTGTTGCTGGAAACTGTGACTGGAAGAGACCCTGTTGATTATAGCCGCTCTTCCAACGAGGTAAAATGTTTGCACTTAGTTTATTTCCTTTTCATGTTTTCCTTCTGTTACTTTCTGGTTTTTCATTAATTTGGAGAATGCAGAGGCCGGAGATGCACCCAATTTCGGGACAAGAAATAATTTGGAGATTGATTGATTTAATTTGATCCTTTTCCATAGTACGAATGCTATTTAATTAAAACAGTACTTCAAAATACAGTCCTGATGTTTAAATAGAACGACTCTACAGTACTGATGTTTCACATGATGACAATTAAACAGTATGTTGTCTAGCATTGTAATTTTGTGTCCATGCTAATACTTCTGAAAACTCTCACTATTATGCTTTTGTGATTCAGCACTTGCTCCATAAGATATTTGTATTTCAAAATATGTTAGCATATATACTTGTGTCAAGATGACAAACTCTCTCATTAGGTCAATCTTGTTGAGTGGCTCAAAATGATGATAGCCAACCGGAGAGCAGAAGAAGTGGTTGATCCAATTCTGGAGGTTAGACCAACTATTAGGGCTCTTAAGAGAGCTCTCTTAATTGCACTAAGATGTGTTGATCCTGACTCTGAAAAGAGACCTAAGATGGGCCAGGTTGCTAGGATGCTTGAATCTGAAGAAGTTCCATACCGGGAGGTAATATGATTGAAAGACTATCCTAATATATAGCATATACACAAAATTTGCCTGACATGTCTCCACCATTTGTAAAAGGACCGGAGAAACCGGAGGAGTCGCACAGGAAGCATGGACATCGAGTCTATTACAGAGGGCTCAAATTCAGCTGAGTTTGCAAACAAGGTAGAACGGACTGGGAGCTCAAGATCAGACCGGTCTCAGTCCTGAGTGCTGCCGTTTACAGATCTGTCATAGATCATGATAACTCATGTTCATTATTAGTCTGGAAAACGATGTTATTGCCCGATAGGAGACATTAGTAGGTTAAGGAAGGCACATCCGTTTAGTAGCTAAAATGTAGGCTGAGCTCTTAGTCGAGCACAGGCGTTCTTGGAGGCAGCATTCCCTGGTCATTTGTTATTGGATTTGTTTTTGGTGCTGTATAGGTATTTGTTGGTGCCTGGGATGATTTAGTTTGTGAACAAGATGTTCCTTCAGTTTGTGAGAGTGGACTATTCTTTTTCGTTGTTGGTGCCTGGGATGATCAAGCTTGTGATTTGTGAACAAAATGTTCCTTCAGTTTTCCTGTCAGTTTTTGCTTGTTATGTGTTCAGACAGTTGCAGATCAAGGACTGGTGTGAACTCTAAATGGCAAAATTTCTCCTGCAACCTTCCTGACCTGAGTTCATTGATAGAATTAGCCAGTAAACTACACGGTTCATTTTCCTGTACATGGTTTGCCTGATTTTTTCCCCTCAAAAGTAGGACTTGCTTGTAAATGCAAATCGCCTTCTGGCGGAAGGGGTAAGAGCAGGATTTAAACGATCTCAAGATGACTACCCCGAGCCTGTGTGTGAGCTTCCGAACTACTCCTCCGTTCTAAATTAATCGACTTCCCTTTGCCCATCCCTCCGTTCTCAATTAATCAACTTCCCTTTGCCCACATGTGGATGTATCTACTTATAAATAAAGATACATCCACATTTGGACAAATGGAAGTCGATTAATTTAGAACGGAGGGAGTATGTGTGTATACATCTAAGCCAATTCAAAATTTTCCAGTTGTCAAACTTCGTACTATTCTACATTTTATTATTTTGTACTTGTATTCGAGATCCCAAATTGCTAAGAGTGTGTTTGGTAGCCAGCATTCCATTCAAATCCAAACAGGCCCGCTAGATGTAAAAGTGTGCTGATCGGTTGGTTGGATCAAGCGTGCATTGTGGCCAGCACGCTTATTGATGCATCACTACCGAATCGGCACCTCATCTCCACCTCGCCACAAGTAGCAAAGGAAAAATCCTCGTCCCTCCTATTTTCACCGGCTGCTCATCTCCTTCCTCTCCGGCACGTGATTCGCGGCGTCGACTCCACCGAGAAGAGGTGACCATAAATATAGCCTGGATGCAGCCAAACACACCAGCTTGTATCGTTGTTTTGCCAGATTTGTGAGGCAGCAGGTAACCAAACACTAGGAAGAAAACTGTGCTAGCGCGGCGATGTTGGCTGCTACACCATGGCTCTTGGGTAGTCTCACCAGAACATGCCCTGGCTGGACTCATCCCAGGAGACCAAACGTGCCCTAAGTTTCCGCTCGATAGGCACAGGCTTCTGGGAGTTGAAGTTTCAAAATAAAAAAAGGTAAAACAGAAAAGGAAAACAAAAAACAAACCCAGAAATTAGGGTTCGGGTCAACCTCAACTCACAAGAAAGCTGTGCCTCCGAGCAGCAACACGGAATCACAGAGTGCACAGCCAGCGTGCAGAAACATTCATTTTGGTTTTGAATATAAATTAAATCCCAAAAGAAAAACTTGGAAAAGAAAATTAAAAGAAGAGAAAACAAAACACAAAAACTTGGTAGCTATAGAAAACGCACACACAACGGGTTTTCTTCGGAAAACGCTTTATTTATGGCAATATTGTTAGGATTGATACATTTTCACATGTATTTGTTGCCTTGAGAAGCCTATTGCGCTCGTGCACTGAAAGAGGGGCGATGCGAGTTCTCATATAATCGGCTACGTCCTCCGTGAAGGCGTACAAACTTTTTTAAGTACAACCCCTTCATTGTGATGTCGGTGCTTGCTACTTTTTTTTTAGAACTAAAGGGCCTCGCTCCGGCTCCATTAAAATGAAACCAGATACAGCATTCAAGTTTTACAGCTTCCAGGAAGCGCTAGTCACGATTCCAGGTCCAGCATAACTACAGGTAGGGAAACACTATAGTCCATCACTACTGCGACAACCTCTCCCAAACCAACATACTACAAGTTTTACCAACATACTGCCAGAATAGATACAACACTAACACCATTACAACTTAGGAGGACCATAGCACCACTGGAAAGGTAGCTCTGCATTTAGTGAATCAGCAACTTCATTCCATACCCCTTCTCAGCACCGCCAAGTTCAGCTGTAGTCCAGCACCTCCTTCTCCTGCCGTCTTCCATCCAAGCCCAGTAGCAAGGTGATGGGGAAGCACTGGTTTAGCACCAGGAGGCAGCTGCAGTGTCACCCAGGGTCCCAGAGTAGTTGTGGTGGCGCCTGAGCTAGTTGCTCCATAGACTTGGCCGCTCCCTGCACCCTCTCCCTGTCTCTCCCAGTGAACAGAATGCTCCACTGGGCAAGGTTGAAGGCTGCTTTCCTCCAGATCACCTGTAGGCCAGACCAGACATCATGGTTAAAGAAACTACTGTTTCTTGCAGTCCACAAAGTCCATAAAATTGATGCATGTATAGTGTTCTCCACAGATCTCTTCTTATCTGACCAAAGATCATTCACCTTATCTAGGCCACAAGGAGAACCTACTACAATATAATTCCTTTTAGCCGAAGCCCAAATTTCCTTAGCTACAACACACTCAAAAAATAAATGCTCTATAGATTCATTTTCATTACAGAAGAGACAAGTCAAATCATTGAGCTGTTGTCTCTTAGCCAGGTTATCTCTAGTGAGCAATTTATTATGAGTAGTTGTGGCGCCCCGACCCGACTGCTATACAGTGATGCTGTGTGTCACCGGTTAAGCGATACAACCGGAGGTTACGGGTTTACCAATCCCCGGCCAAAACCTTTGGCAGGCGTTGCTGGGTACACCTCACTCCAGACAACGCAACACCCCGATTGATGCCTTAACACAGGCACAACTATCAAAGTATAATAGTAAGATCAAGACTTGTGGAACAACTGGCACATCACAGACTCTACGACACAAATCATATAGTGCAACTCTTATACAGAGAAAGATAACAAATGACAACCAGAGGTCACAGACCCAACATTACAACAAGCGGAAGCGAATTAGGTTGTTCTAAACAACAAGAACCAAATTATGGCCTAAGAGGCCTACAAATAAACATCCAGCGCCAGCTGTTCCGGGATGTCCCAAGCTGCCACCTGGGAACCCCAGACTACTCGTCGACGTCCACAAAGAACCCACCTTCGAGGTCGGTGAAGTCCTCTCCTGAAAATAAGCAAACGACGTTGAGTTCGACGAACTCGCAAGATTAAGAGCTAATATATGCTCCATGATTGGCTTCCAAAGTTTATGGCTGTTTTGCATAAAGCTGATTTTATTTAAAAAGACATAACTCCATGGCATCGTCTAATCAGATTAATTTGAAAAGGGGTAAGAAGTAACTCTTTTCTCTTGAGTCACATTTCTCATCATCACCCTCATAGTACCTGTTCATCAAAGGCACCTCCCCGAATCACCCTCGAGGAAGCTCACCTTGCATTCGTGAGTGGTACCTCTAGTACCCAGTTTTTAATCATTCCGTTAAAGTTATTCTATGGTCTTATCGTCCTTTCCCAAGTTGTCCGTAACCGTGGACACGGCTTTTCGAAAAGATTTAACCCTGCAGGGGTGCACTGTGTTTACCTTCGGTACCGCCCGGCCCATTGCCTACACGTAGCTCTCTTCCGGGGAAAGCCGGCTGAGTGGGAACGGTTACAACCTTTACCTTGTTAAGGGCTAACCCAGGATCATCAGTGAGGACGAGACAGGTTCAGTGCTCCCAGCACCCTGTCCCGTGGCCACTCATTTTCCTAAACACCACTGTCCTCATCTCCGTCTTGGCCACCATCTTCACGCACACGCAAATGGAAAGCCAAACTAGAGGACCCTGGCTAGTCCCGCTCAAGTTAGTCGGTCGACGGGGGCTCCATATACCCCACCGAAAGGAAGCGCGCTCAGTCTTGGTTCAAGAGGTAAAGAACTCACACTTAGGCGGTGAGAACGAGACAACCCACCACATCCCCGTGGCCTCTCATCCCCACCTTTAAGCAAATTATTAACCACCACCATCACTTTCCATCACATCCAGTTATTCCATACCTGTTCCAACAATTGAAACATCCACCGGACCTGCAAGCCTTTAAACTAAGCATGGCTAAGCATATACATAGCAATATATTTATCTTTGGCCAACACTTCAATCCTATGGATATTAGGAGGGATACAGGTAAATGGCAGTAGATTTCTAATGCAACTAGTAGGATACTCTAGTCCAAGCAAAAGACATTTGGAACCGAATGCAATATTATAGTGGGGAAAATAATTGCAAAATATAGGAGGAGACATGCTCAGAGGGGGGATTACGCTTGCCTTGTTCAGGGTACGGGTAGTACGGATCCTCGGGGTATTGTGGAGTAACCCCGTCTGCTTGATCTAACGAAGCACACAACGGAAAAACAGAATCAATCACCACACATGTGTACCATGCAATGCGCAATCACAGATGACATGACAAGTTTATGCAAAGATAGCCTCATTTAGTTTATCTAGCAACATTAAATGGAGGGCCAAATAAGTAGTGCAATTATTTGGAAGCAACCCCATATTTAGCTTAATGACCACATTGTTCATCCATCTATTACATTACTAAGAAGTGGCTCGAAAGGCATGAACATGGCATGAAGGATAGGGTTTTGTTCTCCCGATCAATTTGGTACCTCATTTGCAAATTTTCCGAGTACCGACGAACAATTAGTGAATTAAACAATTATATGAATTTAATTCTTTTATTCAATTCAGGAGTAACTACCAATAATTATTTGTGATCAATAGGTGAGAGTTGCATGGTTTGATAACATTTGAGCTGCTGATCATTTTGATACCTTACACGCAAATTTCTGATGCACCGTTTAAAAGATATTACAAAACCAGAAATGGAAAAAGAAAAGAAAACAGGAAAAAAAACTGTTTTCCCGGCTCACAGCCCGGTTGGGCCGGTTAACGTGCCGGTCATGGGCCAGAGAGGCCCGGCTGTCAGCCCGGCTAAGGCCGGTTTAAAAACCGGGCCGCAGACAGAGGAGACCGGTCTTCTGGCCGGTTGGGCCGGCCCAGCAGCCGGTTAGGCGACAGAGCGAGGCGGCACGCAGCCCGGCTAAGGCCGGCTCTGCGACCGGGCGCTCGAGCACGACGGTGGCGTGCTGCTCACACGGGCACGGCGAGGACACGGCGAGGCGGGAGCAAGGGGGAGGGCAAGGAGAGGTTCACGGATCGGCGAGCTCACCACGAGGCCAGGGGAGAGGTCGGGGACGGCGGCGTGAGGTCGACGGCGCCGAAAAACGGCGGCGGAGGTGCGGCGGTGGCGGAGAGGGAATTGGACGGTGCGGTCGATTCCCCGCACTCCGGCTCGATTCCCCGGAGGAACACGTAGAGGACGAAGCGGCGGACCTTCCTGCAGTCTTCGATGTGCTCGGGGAGCCCGGGAAGGTCGGCGATGCGGCGGCGGAGCGCCGGCTAGGGTGCGGCCATGGCGGAACACGGAGCGAGAGAAGAAAGCGAGAGGAAACTCTGGGGATGGAGGAATGGGGCAGGTAGGGCTCGGCGTGGTCGCGCTCTCCTTGCCGGGGAAGCAGCAGAGGGGGCCCGGGCGCACGGCGAGCACGGCAACATGGTGCGGCCCGAGCTCTGCTCGGTCGCTACAGGGGAGGGAGAAGCAGTTTTTGCAAATAGGCCCCTGGCTGAATTTCTTCCATCACGAACAGGTCCTCCTGGAATTACAGAGAGGCCCTTTTCTGTTTTAGAATTAGAACCAGCACATGTTTTGAATTAATTAGGGCATTTAAACTTATCCAACAATTATGAAATAATTTGGGTAGCCTCCCCTTGTCATTTAGTTGCTCCACAAAAATTGGTTTGTCCAAATAAAAAGTTTTGCACCATTTTTGTTCATATGGTTGTTGTAGGCAATTTTTGGGGTAAATCAAGTTGTTAATCCTTTTGAATTATTCACCAAGTCCAAAATATTATTTGGGAACCCTTGAAACTTCCTTGACAGATATAACATGTCAAAGTATTTTGGTTTGCAAGATTGAGTGCCACATTGTTTGGGGATGTTGTTGAAACAAGTTCATCGTTGTGTTTCTCAAAGTTGCCCAACCCATTTCGTGTGTGTTGTTTAGCAAATAACAAGGATGCTATGATGCAATGATGCATGTATGAAGCAAAAAGTGAAAATTTGGTCCATAATTTGCATTACCAAGAGTGGGCTGTTACAACTCTACCCTCCTTACAGGAATCTCGTCCCGAGATTCTAAGATTGCGAGAAGAAGTCGGGATACTCCTCACGAAGACTAGACTCTCGTTCCCAAGTTGCTTCTTCCTCGGAATGATGAGACCATTGAACTTTGAGGAACTTGGTGGTCTTGTTCCGGGTCTTTCTTTCAGCTTCATCCAGAACACGGATAGGATGCTCACGATAAGTGAGATCTTCCTGGAGATCTAGCTCTTCATGATTGACCCCATGATAGGATCTTTGAAACAACGGCGGAGTTGGGAGACATGGAACACATCATGCACATTCGGAAATTTGACCGGCAACTCCAACTTATAAGATAGATCTCCTCGCTTTTCCAGGACGGTGAATGGACCGACATAGCGAGGGGCCAATTTTCCTTTTATTCCGAAGCGGCGAACGCCTCGAAGGGGAGAGACACGGAGATACGCTTTATCACCAATTTCATAGTGAATTTCCTGATGGTGCTTATCAAGTAGCTCTTCTGCCTTGACTGGGCACTTTTCAGATTCTCTCGTATGATTCTGACCTTCTCCTCAGCTTCATTGATCACATCCGGACCAAAGAGTGCTCTCTCTCCGGTCTCGGACCAATTTAGAGGAGTGCGGCATTTTCTTCCATAAAGAGCCTCAAATGGAGCCATGCCCAGACTAGCTTGATAGCTATTGTTGTAGGAGAACTCCGCGAAAGGGAGATACCTTTCCCAACTTTGGCCAAAAGAGATGACGCATGCCCGAAGCATGTCTTCCAACACTTGGTTCACTCTTTCAGTCTGGCCATCAGTTTGAGGATGGTAGGCGGTACTGAAGTTGAGACGGGACCCCATAGCAGTTTGGAAACTCTGCCAGAATTTGGATACAAAGATACTTCCACGGTCCGATATGATCCTCAAAGGGACCCCATGCAATGGAACAATACGAGCCAAATATAAGTCAGCCAGTTGACTTGCCCGTATATCATCACGGACTGGTAGGAAGTGAGCAACTTGGAAAGACGATCAATGATTACCCAAATTGCATTGTTGCCCTTTTGAGATCGGGGAAACCCGGTGATGAAATCCATACCAATTTCATCCCATTTCCACTCGGGAACTGCAATAGGGCGAAGAGTACCGGCAGGTCTTTGATGTTCAGCCTTTACCCGTCGACAGGTGTCGCATTCAGCAACATACCTAGCAATTTCTCGTTTCATACGAGTCCACCAGAATTGTGGTCGAAGGTCTTGGTACATTTTGGTACTACCGGGATGAATAGAGAGAGGTGATTCATGAGCTTCTTGGAGAATGAGCTCCCTCAAATTCCGGTTCTTTGGACCACTAGACGGTCACCAAAATAAACAACTCCGGATTCATCTTCCGAGAAACATTTGGCCTTGCCACTAGCAATGTTCTCTTGATGTTCAGAATACCCTCATCCAGCTTCTGAGCATCCTTAATCTGGTCTACAAGAGTAGCTTTGATCTCCAGATTTGCAAGGTAGCCGGAGGGAACAATTTCCAGGTTCAAACGGGCGAACTCTTCATGAAGAGCGGGTTGGGCCTTTTAATCATCAGATTGTTGCAATAGGACTTCCGACTTAGCGCGTCAGCCACGACGTTTGCTTTGCCGGGTTGATAGTTCAGACTCACATTGTAGTCCGTGATTAACTCCAACCAACGCCTTTGCCTGAGATTTAAATCCGGCTGGGTGAAGAGGTACTTCAGACTCTTATGATCCGAGAAGATCTCGCAACGGTTACCAAACAGATATGGTCTCCATTGCTTCAAAGCATAGACCACCGCGGCAAGCTAGATCATGAGTTGGATAGTTGAGCTCATGCGGCTTAAGTTGGCGAGAAGCATATGCCACCACATGGCCATCTTGCATCAGCACACAGCCCAAACCTTGTAGAGAGGCGTCACAGAAGACGACGAAATCCTTGCTTGTGTCCGGCAGGACAAGCACAGGAGCGGACGTGAGCTTGGCTTTCAGGGCTTGGAAGCTCTCTTCAGCTTCGGCAGTCCATACGAACTTTCTATCCTTCTTGAGAAGGTCAGTCAATGCCTTGGCTATTTGGAGAAAGCTTCGATGAATCGGCGGTAGTAACCCGCCAATCCGAGAAAGCTACGAATGTCCTTGACTGACATTGGAGTTTTCCAATCCAGAATAGCTGAATTTGTCGGGGATGACCCACACCATTAGCGATATTACATGACCAAGGAAGACAAGTTATCCAACCAAAACTCACACTTGGAGAACTTGGCATAGAGGCGGTGTTCACGAAGTGTCAGAACCAAACGAAGATGTTCCTCATGCTCTTCATTGGTTTTGGAATAGATGAGGATGTCATCAATGTAAATGACGACAAACTTATCAAGATAATCCATGAAAATGGAGTTCATGAGCCTCATGAAAGTAGCCGGGCATTTGTGAGACCAAAGGACATGACGGTATACTCATATGAGCCATAGCGAGTAACAAATGCCGTCTTTGGAATATCCTCCTTTCTGATTTTTATCTGATGGTATCCTGACCTCAGATCCATCTTGGAGAATACGTTGCACCAGCTAACTGATCCAACAGATCATTGATGCGAGGAATAGGATACTTGTTCTTGATTGTCACCGCATTCAACGGTCTATAGTCAGAGACTAGACGAGGCACGGTAGAATCCCTCTTCTTGACAAAGAGTACCGGACAACCCCAAGGTGAACTGCTAGGCTGGATGAATCCTTTGCCAACAGTGATCAATTTGCTCTTTCAACAGAGCCAACTCTTCCACCGGCATACGGTAGGGCTTCTTGGAGATTGGAGCCGTACCGGGAAGTAGATCTATACAAACTCCACACTTCGGTCAGGAGGCATGCCAGGCAATTCTTCCGGGAACACATCCGGGAAGTCACACACCACGTGTATGTCCTGGATTTCAGGAGGGGATTCGCCTTCCATAAAGCAAAGGAGAATCTCTGGTGACTTGGGTACGACGGCGGACGGAGGTATTGATGTTGCAGGCCAATACTCCACAATGTCACCGGAAGGAGCGGTCACAGTAATGCTCTTAGCAGCACAGTCGAGATTAGCCTGGTATTTGGCTAGCCAGTTCATGCCCAATATGACATCAATGCCTTTGGACTTCAGAGCTACCAAGGCATACGGAAAAGACAAGGAACCTATATTAATCTGGACCTCAGGAGTAACTCCGTCGGTTGCCAGTTGGAACCAGGAGTGGAGATCGTCATGGGACGTCTCATTTTCTCGAACGGTATGTTGTGGTCTTTTGCAAACGCTATGAGATGAATGAATGCGATGCTCCAGAATCAAACAAAGTTGTAGCTGTATTGCCGTTGATTCGTAACTCACCCATAAGAACGCCGGGGTCATCTTCAGCTTCTTCAACAGAGACGTGGTTCAGGCGACCACGCACAATAGGTCCAGCCTTGCCAGTTGGAGTGGCAGGGGCTCGTGCAGGAGTTATCGCGAGAGGTGCCTTCTGGGGGCACTCCCTGGAGTAGTGGCCAGCCTGGCCACATGTGAAGCACGTGAGCCCAGGTGGAGCAGGTAGCATAGGACGGTACCACTCCCGCCTACCCCAAGTGTCGAAGTAGTGGGGCGCGGAGGAGGTGGCCTGTATCCTGCTGCCCTCGGCATAAATGGAGCACGAGGTACGGCGCTGTAGGGAACAAAGACCCTGCGCTTCTTGCTCTCGGAACCCGAGGAACTCTGGTGGTCCCCTGTGCGGGCCTCTTGGAAGCTTCAGTTCTTTCTTCCTTGCTCAAGGGTGAAAGCCTGGTTGAACAGCTCCTGATAGGTCTGGAACCTGAAGGGCAATAGCTCATAGCGGAGCTGCGGATTCAGACCCTTGCGGAACAGCTCTTGCTTGTCAGCATCATTTGTCACGTCCCTTGGGGCGTAACGAGAGAGATGGTTGAACTCACGACCATAGGTGCGGAGGTCCATCGTCCCTGTTGCAAATCCAGGAACTCCCTCCTCTTCAATCCATGATCGGCTGGGGAATGTACTCCGCACGGAAGGCAGTGCGAAAATCAGCCCAGTGAAGACATGGTTGGCTGGAAACAAAGCCACATGGCTCTCCCACCAACAGCCAGCGCACCAACCAAGAGATAGGTGGCAAAGTTGACTTGTTCAGCCACTGGGACATGCAGCGCGGAGAACTTGCGCTCCAAGCACGAAGCCAATCATCAGCTTCCAGTGGCTCCTTAGCATCAGCAAAAGTGGGTGGCTGTGAGCGCAGGAACTCAGTGAGAGTGTTGCACTCGTTCCTCCGTGCATTCTGCTGCACCAACTGCTCAAGCAAGCGCTCATTGCGCCCACGGTTCTCCTCAATGGCCATCAAGACTTGAGCCATCGAGGGTGGTGGCGGCAGATCATCCTCATCATCATTGTGGTTACCGCGACCACCACGGCCTCCACGACCTCCTCGAGCCATTCTGGAGATTTGACAATGACACGTTAGTATCTTTCTCCGAATGGTCGAACAATAGCATTAGCGTCTACTCAAGTACACAGACTAGGGACGATAATACTTGCGAGAAGGAAAACAACAAGATAGAACTTGGGTCAAAGATCAGCATCATGTGCTACTAGTGAGAGTTAAGAAATCACAACTTAACACACTCTAGTTGACACAATCCGGGACCTTATGTTCAAGTCCGTGGGTTAAAACCCAAAGAAAGGATCAAAGATTAACTTGGTAGAAACATCTGAGTTGATTTGGGATTGCAACGCAGCGGGAGCAACGTGACACATAACACTAAAGGTCGAACCCACCCCGTTTCTAATCATTTTGAAGTAACAGGTGAGAAGTAAAACCTTTAACTCAAATCGAGTAAGATTGCTCCGAGATTAGAGGGTAACCAGATAAGGAGTAAAAAGAATCCTAAGATGGTTTTCACAACTCATTTTTAGGTTAAAATATTTTCACAAACACTAGACTCAACATCGACCAGTAGAAGGGTTTCCTACAGGCAGTACTGCTCTGATACCAACTTGTGGCGCCCCGACCCGACTGCTATACAGTGATGCTGTGTGTCACCGGTTAAGCGATACAACCGGAGGTTACGGGTTTACCAATCCCCGGCCAAAACCTTTGGCAGGCGTTGCTGGGTACACCTCACTCCAGACAACGCAACACCCCGATTGATGCCTTAACACAGGCACAACTATCAAAGTATAATAGTAAGATCAAGACTTGTGGAACAACTGGCACATCACAGACTCTACGACACAAATCATATAGTTCAACTCTTATACAGAGAAAGATAGCAAATGACAACCAGAGGTCACAGACCCAACATTACAACAAGCGGAAGCGAATTAGGTTGTTCTAAACAACAAGAACCAAATTATGGCCTAAGAGGCCTACAAATAAACATCCAGCGCCAGCTGTTCCGGATGTCCCAAGCTGCCACCTGGGAACCCCAGACTACTCGTCGACGTCCACAAAGAACCCACCTTCGAGGTCGGTGAAGTCCTCTCCTGAAAAAAGCAAACGACGTTGAGTTCGACGAACTCGCAAGATTAAGAGCTAATATATGCTCCATGATTGGCTTTCAAAGTTTTATGGCTGTTTTGCATAAAGCTGATTTTATTTAAAAAGACATAACTCCATGGCATCGTCTAATCAGATTAATTTGAAAAGGGGTAAGAAGTAACTCTTTTCTTTGAGTCACATTTCTCATCATCACCCTCATGTACCTGTTCATCAAAGGCACCTCCCCGAATCACCCTCGAGGAAGCTCACCTTGCATTCGTGAGTGGTACCTCTAGTACCCAGTTTTTAATCATTCCGTTAAAGTTATTCTATGGTCTTATCGTCCTTTCCCAAGTTGTCCGTAACCGTGGACACGGCTTTTCGAAAAGATTTAACCCTGCAGGGGTGCACTGTGTTTACCTTCGGTACCGCCCGGCCCATTGCCTACACGTAGCTCTCTTCCGGGGAAAGCCGGCTGAGTGGGAACGGTTACAACCTTTACCTTGTTAAGGGCTAACCCAGGATCATCAGTGAGGACGAGACAGGTTCAGTGCTCCCAGCACCCTGTCCCGTGGCCACTCATTTTCCTAAACACCACTGTCCTCATCTCCGTCTTGGCCACCATCTTCACGCACACGCAAATGGAAAGCCAAACTAGAGGACCCTGGCTAGTCCCGCTCAAGTTAGTCGGTCGACGGGGGCTCCATATACCCCACCGAAAGGAAGCGCGCTCAGTCTTGGTTCAAGAGGTAAAGAACTCACACTTAGGCGGTGAGAACGAGACAACCCACCACATCCCCGTGGCCTCTCATCCCCACCTTTAAGCAAATTATTAACCACCACCATCACTTTCCATCACATCCAGTTATTCCATACCTGTTCCAACAATTGAAACATCCACCGGACCTGCAAGCCTTTAAACTAAGCATGGCTAAGCATATACATAGCAATATATTTATCTTTGGCCAACACTTCAATCCTATGGATATTAGGAGGGATACAGGTAAATGGCAGTAGATTTCTAATGCAACTAGTAGGATACTCTAGTCCAAGCAAAAGACATTTGGAACCGAATGCAATATTATAGTGGGGAAAATAATTGCAAAATATAGGAGGAGACATGCTCAGAGGGGGATTACGCTTGCCTTGTTCAGGGTACGGGTAGTACGGATCCTCGGGGTATTGTGGAGTAACCCCGTCTGCTTGATCTAACGAAGCACACAACGGAAAAACAGAATCAATCACCACACATGTGTACCATGCAATGCGCAATCACAGGATGACATGACAAGTTTATGCAAAGATAGCCTCATTTAGTTTATCTAGCAACATTAAATGGAGGGCCAAATAAGTAGTGCAATTATTTGGAAGCAACCCCATATTTAGCTTAATGACCCCATTGTTCATCCATCTATTACATTACTAAGAAGTGGCTCGAAAGGCATGAACATGGCATGAATGGATAGGGTTTGTTCTCCCGATCAATTTGGTACCTCATTTGCAAATTTTCCGAGTACCGACGAACAATTAGTGAATTAAACAATTATATGAATTTAATTCTTTTATTCAATTCAGGAGTAACTACCAATAATTATTTGTGATCAATAGGTGAGAGTTGCATGGTTTGATAACATTTGAGCTGCTGATCATTTTGATACCTTACACGCAAATTTCTGATGCACCGTTTAAAAGATATTACAAAACCAGAAATGGAAAAAGAAAAGAAAACAGGAAAAAAAACTGTTTTCCCGGCT
Source organism: Poa pratensis (assembly GCA_947311845.1). NCBI lineage: Eukaryota > Viridiplantae > Streptophyta > Magnoliopsida > Poales > Poaceae > Poa > Poa pratensis. The sequence goes on from CAMZMU010000039.1 coordinate 38,793,242, forward strand.
CACAGCCCGGTTGGGCCGGTTAACGTGCCGGTCATGGGCCAGAGAGGCCCGGCTGTCAGCCCGGCTAAGGCCGGTTTAAAAACCGGGCCGCAGACAGAGGAGACCGGTCTTCTGGCCGGTTGGGCCGGCCCAGCAGCCGGTTAGGCGACAGAGCGAGGCGGCACGCAGCCCGGCTAAGGCCGGCTCTGCGACCGGGCGCTCGAGCACGACGGTGGCGTGCTGCTCACACGGGCACGGCGAGGACACGGCGAGGCGGGAGCAAGGGGAGGGCAAGGAGAGGTTCACGGATCGGCGAGCTCACCACGAGGCCAGGGGAGAGGTCGGGGACGGCGGCGTGAGGTCGACGGCGCCGAAAAACGGCGGCGGAGGTGCGGCGGTGGCGGAGAGGGAATTGGACGGTGCGGTCGATTCCCCGCACTCCGGCTCGATTCCCCGGAGGAACACGTAGAGGACGAAGCGGCGGACCTTCCTGCAGTCTTCGATGTGCTCGGGGAGCCGGGAAGGTCGGCGATGCGGCGGCGGAGCGCCGGCTAGGGTGCGGCCATGGCGGAACACGGAGCGAGAGAAGAAAGCGAGAGGAAACTCTGGGGATGGAGGAATGGGGCAGGTAGGGCTCGGCGTGGTCGCGCTCTCCTTGCCGGGGAAGCAGCAGAGGGGGCCCGGGCGCACGGCGAGCACGGCAACATGGTGCGGCCCGAGCTCTGCTCGGTCGCTACAGGGGAGGGAGAAGCAGTTTTTGCAAATAGGCCCCTGGCTGAATTTCTTCCATCACGAACAGGTCCTCCTGGAATTACAGAGAGGCCCTTTTCTGTTTTAGAATTAGAACCAGCACATGTTTTGAATTAATTAGGGCATTTAAACTTATCCAACAATTATGAAATAATTTGGGTAGCCTCCCCTTGTCATTTAGTTGCTCCACAAAAATTGGTTTGTCCAAATAAAAAGTTTTGCACCATTTTTGTTCATATGGTTGTTGTAGGCAATTTTTGGGGTAAATCAAGTTGTTAATCCTTTTGAATTATTCACCAAGTCCAAAATATTATTTGGGAACCCTTGAAACTTCCTTGACAGATATAACATGTCAAAGTATTTTGGTTTGCAAGATTGAGTGCCACATTGTTTGGGGATGTTGTTGAAACAAGTTCATCGTTGTGTTTCTCAAAGTTGCCCAACCCATTTCGTGTGTGTTGTTTAGCAAATAACAAGGATGCTATGATGCAATGATGCATGTATGAAGCAAAAAGTGAAAATTTGGTCCATAATTTGCATTACCAAGAGTGGGCTGTTACAGTAGTTAGCCAAAGAAAGAATTGGATCTTCGGTGGGATTTTAATATCCCAAACAGCTGCAATATTTACAGGCATGATTCCTCTAAAATTTACCACTGCATACAGTGACTTAACCGTATAAAGGTTTTTTGAGTCCAGTTTCCATAATAGACAATCATTTTCCTCATTAAGTTGAAGGATTGTGCTATCTATAGAATCTCATACCACTGTTGAAGCAAGTTTTGATCAAAACACCTTCTAAATGTAACTTTTAGTTGGTTACCGTCCCAAGCTTCAGCAATAGAAAGCGTTTTTTCATTGACAATCACATAAACCTCCCAATATTGTATAGCCAGACTAGAAGGACCAAACCAATGGTCCTCCCAGAATCTAACTTTCCTACCATTTCCAACTTTCCACTGATATCCCATTTTTGCAGCCTGAGCCGCCCAGATCACCCCTTTCCAGAAAGGAGATGCACCGGTGGTGTTACAGCAGAAAATATTAGTATCATTTCCCATATACTTGTGGTCAATGATTTGCTTCCAAGTTTATGGTCATCTAGTTGATACCTTTTGATCCATGAAGCTGATACGTCTCAAACGTATCTATAATTTTTGATGTTCCATGCTGTTATTATATCAATTGCTACATGTTTTGGCTATACTTTATATCATTTTTATGCATTTTCTGGGACTAACCTATTAACAAGATGCCACAGTGCCAGTTCCCTGTTTTCTGCTGTTTTTGGTTTCAGAAAATCTATTAAGGAAATATTCTCGGAATTGGACGAAACAAAAGACATCGTCAATAATATCACGAGGAGATCACGGAGTCCAAAGGGGAGTCGGAGCAGACCCACCAGGGGGCCACGCCACACTAGGGCGCGGCCCAGGGTGGGCCCGCGCCCCCTATGGCGTGGTGGCCCCCCTCGGCCACCGACGCCGCCTCTTCGCCTATATATTCTCCGCGACGCGAAAACCCTATTACGGTCGATCATATTCCACGAAAAGTTCCGTCGCGGCCGTCATCGTCAATCTCAGATCGGAGGAGTTCTGAAGCTCTTCCCGGCACCCTGCCGGAGGGGAGATCATCACCGGAGGGCTCTACATCACCATGCCTGCCTCCGGAGTGATGCGTGAGTAGTCCACCCCTGGACTACGGGTCCATAGCAGTAGCTAGATGGTTGTCTCTCTACCTTGTGCCTCCATGTTTAGATCTTGTGAGCTGCCTAACATGATCAAGATCATCTTATTGTAATGCTAGATGTTGTGTTTGCTGGGATCCGATGAATATTGATACCATGTTTATTCAAGTTGTTTATCTATGTGCTCTTGATCTTGCATGCTCTCCGTTGCTAGTAGATGCTTTGGCCAAGTAGATGCTTGTGACTCCAAGAGGGGGTATTTATGCTCGATAGTGGGTTCAGTCTCTAGATATCTGGATCAGTGACAGAAAGGTCTAAGATGGTAGATGTGCTGTTGCTACTAGGGATAAAACATTGGTGCAGTGTCCAAGGGCACTTGTATTGATTACATTACACACTTTACTTCATGCAATAATCTGTTGTTAGCAACTTAATACTGAAGGATGCGGATGCTGCCTTGAAGGTGGATTATTTAGGCATAGATGCGTTGGAATAACGGTCTATGTACTTTGTTGTAATGCCCAACTAGATTTCATAGTAGACATCTTGGCATGTATTGCATTGTTATGCCCTCTCTATTTGTCAATTGCCCAGCTGTAATTTGTTTACCCAACATGCTAGTTATCTGTTCTGAGAGAGACACCACTAGTGAACTGTGGACCCTGGTCCAATTTCCTCATACTGTTTACACAACCTGCTGCAATCATCTGTTTCCTGTTACTTGCTGTTTTTCCTGCTGTTTTCCACACCATACGTTTAACTCTTTGTTTCTGCAAGACCGGAGAGATTGACAACCTCTCTGTTTCGTGTTGGGCAAAGTTCTGGTTTGTGTCTGTGCAGATTCCACGTTGGTGCAAGCTCCCTAGCGCCAGGGGGAGTCAACATCAACAACCTTCCGATAGATCGTCAAGTCCTACTGGATTGATAACCTTGGGTAGATTTTCAAGGGAAAACTTCTGCTGTCTACATCATAACCTTCCTCTTGGGGTTCACCAACACGTAGCCATCAAGCTGTTTTCTGGCGCCGTTGCCGGGGAAGATCTCATCATCAATCTCATTCCCGTCAACCAGCACCAGCTGTTTTCTGGCGCCGTTGCCGGGGACTTGGAGGCTATTGGAAAGGGGAGTCTCTCAGTTCCAATCTCTTTACTTTGTTTTTTGTCTTGTTTTAGTTTTGTTTTGCTTGCTGTTAAAAATCAAAAACCCAAAAAAAAATTAAATTCCTGCATCTAGTTTACTATTTCGGTTGTTACTTGCTTGTTACCATGTCTAGCTCCAGTCCTTTCATTACTGTTTCCCCTTTAGGAGAAATTATTGGGTTTGGACAGGAGAGTGGAGAAACTTTTAAAGGAGCTTGGGAAAGGATGTTAGAACTGCATAGGAAGATGCAACTTAAAATGGACTTAGACATTCTTATTAAACGTTTCTACTTTGGCTTGCTACCTTTATACCAAAATGCTCTAGATACTATGGTGGGGGAGACTTTCTATGAACATGATACAGAAAAAGCCTATAAAATTTTGAATGGACTTGCTCAATTTCCTCAAGAGGATAAGACAGGTGTGCTTACTAGGCTTGATAAAATAGAAGAGTCACTCAAGGACTTAACCTTAGACCACCACATTAAGGAACCACCTCATGTTGAGTTAAAAAATGATTGGGAACCCTTTATTGAAATAAGCATTGGTAGTGAGAAATTTCGTGCCTATTGTGATCTTGGTTCCACAATGTCCATCATGCCTAAGATAGTGTTTGACTTGTTAAAAATTGATGGTATGGTTGATTATCCTGTTTTTCATTTTCATGCTGATGGCACTATTATAAAAAGTGTAGGGATCATTAATGTTGAGATTACTATGCAAAATAAAAATATACCTACAACTTTTATGATCCTTACAAAATCTCCTAGTAATATAGTTTTGGGAAGATCTTTTTTGAAGAGTAATGGGGGATTTATCAATGCAAAATATGGGTTCATGAAGTTTGTTGCACCTATCAACCGAAAGTTTTTCTTCCCAATTAAGAAAGAGGATCCCACCGAAAGAGTGGAGGATTTCAACATTTTTGGCAATACTTGATGCATCTCTTCATGCCTAGCTCAAAGGCATTAAAGAAAAGCACTTCTGGGAGATAACCCATGTTTTTATTTGCTGTTTTATTTTTGTTTTCTTGAGTCAAGGATGCTTGTTTACCTCTGTAGCAACTCCTTTGTATCTTTTATTTGCTGTTTTGTTGTGCCAAGGAGAGTTACTAATGCAAAGTTGGTTTTATTTTCGGGACTGCATTGGGACAGATTGCTGTTCGTCACCGTTTAATTCAGTAGAAAATCAGAAAAAATCGAAAAATGCTGAAACTTTTTGTGCATGTTCCTGATGATGTTACGCAACTTTCATTATTTCAAAAGTTCTTCATCTGAGCATCGTAAGTGCCTCGAAAAAATTCGTCATTACAGACTGTTCTGGTTTGACAGATTCTGTCTTTTATTTTGCATTCTCTCTTTTACAAGTTTTTAAGTGGTTTCTTTTCGTGTAAAAGTGCCCACTTGAGCCTAGTAACAGTGGCTAATGTTTAAAATAGTTGGCTTGTGAGTTTTGTCTTTGCTAGAACTTTGAAGTATTATCTTTTAGTGCACTAACCTGCTAATGAGAAAAGCTGTTAAGTTTTGGTGTGAAGGAAGTTTTCAAGTGTTGATAGAGGAGAATGATATTACATGATCAAGAAGAGTGAAGAGCTTAAGCTTGGGGAGGCTTACCTCCCCAGCATATTTCAAGAAGACTCAAGCATCTAAGCTTGGGGATGCCCAAGGCATCCCCTTCTTCATCTACAAATTATCAGGTCATCTCTAATGGTGCTATATTTTTATTGCTTCATACTAGTGTACTCTTCCTTGGAGCGTCAGTGTGTTTTTGTTTTCAGTTTGTTTTGTTTTGTTTGCTGTGCTATACTTGTTGGATCCTAGCATTCATGTTTGGGAGAGAGACACGCTCCACTTTTTCATTAGAATACTCTTGTGCTTCACTTATACTTGTTGAGTATTCCTGTCTAGTTGCTGTTATTGCTGTTAGCTCTCAGTTTTTCATGTATCTCTTGTTAGAGCTTTCAGTTTCTTTTGAAGAAAGTACTCTCTTGCTTCACTTATATCTGTTTGGAGAGTTGTCAAATAAGTTGATTGGTGTTTGGTTGGACCAGAAAAATGCTATGCATGTGGTAGTGGTATAAAATGCTTACATGAATCTTTTTAGATCGTTGTCTTGAGTAATTTGATGCTTGCCAATTGTTTTGAGCTGTCAAGTAATTAATGTTTAAGCTTGTGCATCATGTAAGTAATGGCTATTAATGAAGAACTACTATAAGGATTTTCTGCTATAATAATCTGTTGCATAATTGGAAGTCCATAGTAGTCTAGATAATTTTTGGATGAAGGCTATGTGTTAACAAGGAAGACAGTGGGAGTCTATGGTTCGTCAAACCTTGTGTTTTATGTACACTCTTGCTATTCCAGTTGATAATGATGTTTGCTTATAATAACCTTGCTAGCCTAAACTCTGTACTAAGAGGGAATGCTTCTTGTACATCCAAAACCTTGAGCCAAATCCATGCCACCTGTGTCCACCATACCTACCTATTATGTGGTGTTTTCACCATTCCAAGTAAATTTCTTCATGTGCTATCTACTAACTACTCAAAACTGTTACATTTCCTTTTTGTGTCACTACTTGAAAAGCTCATAAGGACGTAGTAGTGAGATTTGTCATCTTCCATGCTAATTAATTTACAAGGATTGGCAGCTTCATCTGCTTCTCCACCTTTTATTTTGCATTAAAGAGCTGGTTAGTCCACCCTATAAATAAATAAATAAATAGACACTCCTCCATGGTGAATGTTGGTGGGCACCCGAGGATTCGGTTAGCCATGGTTTGTGGAAAGTAAATGGTTGGGAGGAGTGTCACCAATAAGTGCTTGTTACAAGTGCAGTCCTAAAAACTCTCGGAACCGCTCTAAAAGTTAGTTAGCCATGGAAGATGACAAGTACCTGCTATTTGATTTGTTGACACCTGTATACACCATTACCTTACAAAACAATATTTTATGCTCTCTATATGCCTTCGGGAACTACAGCTCTAGCACATGATGTTAATCCCTGCTTCCCTCTGCGAAGGGCCATTCTTTTACTTTTATGTTGAGTCAGTTTTCCCACTTCTTTCTGTCTACTTAAGCAAACATCATTGTCAACTCCAGTATAACAGTTTTTACATAACTTTGTGTTTGGTTGATCATATTCTTTGCATTGACATTATCTATATGATATACATGTTGAAAGTTGAAGCAAAAGCTGAAGCTATTATCTTCCTTTGTGTTGATACAAACACTTTCATGTTGAGAATTATTGCTGCTGTGAACTAACTATTATGTTAGACTATTATATCTCTAAATGTTTTATAGTATTATTCATGAAAGTTTGCACTTGTGTGATCACTTATGTTTACTCTTTATTTACTTGCTTGCAAACTATAGACCATTGGCTTGGATCACTTCATTCAGATCATGTGCATTACATTGTTATTTGATCAAAGATTGTGTTGGTAGCATGTCACTTCAAAAATTATCTGTTTTTATCGTTTACCTACTCGAGGACGAGCAGGAACTAAGCTTGGGGATGCTTGATACGTCTCAAACGTATCTATAATTTTTGATGTTCCATGCTGTTATTATATCAATTGCTACATGTTTTGGTTACTTTATATCATTTTTATGCATTTTCTGGGACTAACCTATTAACAAGATGCCACAGTGCCAGTTCCCTGTTTTCTGCTGTTTTTGGTTTCAGAAAATCTATTAAGGAAATATTCTCGGAATTGGACGAAACAAAAGACATCGTCAATAATATCACGAGGAGATCACGGAGTCCAAAGGGGAGTCGGAGCAGACCCACCAGGGGGCCACGCCACACTAGGGCGCGGCCCAGGGTGGGCCCGCGCCCCCCTATGGCGTGGTGGCCCCCCTCGGCCACCGACGCCGCCTCTTCGCCTATATATTCTCCGCGACGCGAAAACCCTATTACGGTCGATCATATTCCACGAAAAGTTCCGTCGCGGCCGTCATCGTCAATCTCAGATCGGAGGAGTTCTGAAGCTCTTCCCGGCACCCTGCCGGAGGGGAGATCATCACCGGAGGGCTCTACATCACCATGCCTGCCTCCGGAGTGATGCGTGAGTAGTCCACCCCTGGACTACGGGTCCATAGCAGTAGCTAGATGGTTGTCTCTCTACCTTGTGCCTCCATGTTTAGATCTTGTGAGCTGCCTAACATGATCAAGATCATCTTATTGTAATGCTAGATGTTGTGTTTGCTGGGATCCGATGAATATTGATACCATGTTTATTCAAGTTGTTTATCTATGTGCTCTTGATCTTGCATGCTCTCCGTTGCTAGTAGATGCTTTGGCCAAGTAGATGCTTGTGACTCCAAGAGGGGGTATTTATGCTCGATAGTGGGTTCAGTCTCTAGATATCTGGATCAGTGACAGAAAGGTCTAAGATGGTAGATGTGCTGTTGCTACTAGGGATAAAACATTGGTGCAGTGTCCAAGGGCACTTGTATTGATTACATTACACACTTTACTTCATGCAATAATCTGTTGTTAGCAACTTAATACTGAACAGGATGCGGATGCTGCCTTGAAGGTGGATTATTTAGGCATAGATGCGTTGGAATAACGGTCTATGTACTTTGTTGTAATGCCCAACTAGATTTCATAGTAGACATCTTGGCATGTATTGCATTGTTATGCCCTCTCTATTTGTCAATTGCCCAGCTGTAATTTGTTTACCCAACATGCTAGTTATCTGTTCTGAGAGAGACACCACTAGTGAACTGTGGACCCTGGTCCAATTTCCTCATACTGTTTACACAACCTGCTGCAATCATCTGTTTCCTGTTACTTGCTGTTTTTCCTGCTGTTTTCCACACCATACGTTTAACTCTTTGTTTCTGCAAGACCGGAGAGATTGACAACCTCTCTGTTTCGTGTTGGGCAAAGTTCTGGTTTGTGTCTGTGCAGATTCCACGTTGGTGCAAGCTCCCTAGCGCCAGGGGGAGTCAACATCAACAACCTTCCGATAGATCGTCAAGTCCTACTGGATTGATAACCTTGGGTAGATTTCTCAAGGGAAAACTTCTGCTGTCTACATCATAACCTTCCTCTTGGGGTTCACCAACACGTAGCCATCAGAAGCCATCGGTGCTTGCTACTTGATCGAAAGTGGTATGATAGTGGCCAGAGGCATGACGGTATGGGACGTCATCGCATTTCAATTTCTCCTCCGTCGCCATCTGGTCACTCATATTTCGTTGGTCGGACATGTCTTGAAGACAGTTGATGATACAAACGTCTACATCGAGTTTGTGCATTTCAGTGGAAACATTTGTTGATATCTCCATGTCCAGTTTTTTCCTTAAATCGATTTTTTGAACAACTATTGGAGAACATAATTGAGTGCGTTCAGCACTCCTGCTCTCTAAACTGACATGTGTAGCAGCGTCGTCAGTCGTCACACATCCCACAAGCCCTGAACTTCTAGAAGCATAAAACATAATCGTCCAAAAAGCCACTTGCATTTGCATGTTGGCGTCACCCCTCCTGTCATCAGAATCAAACAAGGTACTTCAAAAAAATAATCAAACGATGTCTTTGTACATCAGAGATGATGATGCGATTGGAGTTAAACAAAGAGACAGTGGGAGACGATGAGCCGATCATCCGAACAGCTAAATTTGACTTGAGCACCACGGCGGCATAATTCAGTACCGAAAAACAATAATTTAGCCTAACTGCTAAACTAACTGGATATTTGAGATGACTTGAGCATCCGGTCAATCCAAAGTTTTCTGATCTCCTTCTCCAAGCCATTTGAGATGACAAGGTCAGCAAATTTGGGAATTTGTTCCCAACGGAATCTTCCAGGGTTACTCGGGCCACACCCGTCAGCCTCAACACGGGTATTGTTTATTGACCTGGTGTGGGTTTGACTTGGGATCATCTTCTTCTACTCTTCAACTCTCGTGTTTCCGTCATTTTCGGGGTCCTCCTCTACTTGGTTTTAGTTTACACATCCCAACCCTGGCGGCATCATCAGCTCAACATATAAAGCGCGGTCGTGAGGAGGATGAAGTCAGAAGTGCAGAACTGTACACACCAAACAAGCAACAAGAAGCAAGTAAGCAGCTGACTCGATCGTTCAACTTGGATTGATTTGATGGCGCGCGGGAAGGTGGCAGAGTGGATACGGAAGCGGACGATGCCGAGGAAGTCGGCGTCTCGGCGCCGGAGCAGTACCCCCATTGGAGCGTCGGAGGAGCCGATACTCAGAGAGGCGGCGCCGTCGCCGGCGCCGACAATGGCGGGTTCTTCGAAGGTCCGGTCGAGCGGCTTATCGGCGATGCTGCGGTGGCGGCCCCGCGTGACCGTGGTGGCCGTGCTGTACGACAATGTGGTGTTCCACCTGATGTGGCTGGTGGAGTCCGTCGTTGTGGTGGGAAGGCTAGTCTTCTTCCTCATGCGCTTCGGATTCAAGCAGCTCTGAAATTCTGAATCCTCTCGAGATTATGGCGTTGAGGGGACTACAAGAAGCGTGGGTGATTCTTTGGTTGATTGTTTCCTTTTTTCTTCCCCTACAATTCCTTTTGTCCTTTTGTTGTGCAAATTCGTTTGCCGTTTTTTCCGTGGCTTTCGATCGGCAAAAAGTTGTAAATTCTTCGGCCTCTCGTGTTTAAAGAAGTCCCTCTCATTTTCGTATGAGTTTATGAAGCGTGCATGTGCTCCTTGGTATTTCGGGCGAGTAAATACCATAAAACAACTACTCTAAAGACGGAATTCACCGAATCCATCATTTTAATATTTTCGAAAAAAACAAATCCACCACATTGTGCGCGGCATTGTCACAAAGCACTAAACTATAACACATACTGTAGTAAATTGATACTATTACTGACAGGTGGGACCCATTTATGAGGGCTGAGGTGGTAGAAACATGGGCAACTTGGGACAAATCAAATTTCTATTGCAAAAAGTCATCAGCCACCCAAAAAGGATTTTTGCGGAGTGGTGGTGCTTCATAAAATTATTAGTAAACTTCATAGTAAGAAGGTGGATGTGATTCTTCTAAAACTAGATTTGGAAAAGTTTGTGATACTAAAATGGTCTTTTATACAATAAGTATACATTTTAATCCTATATGGTGCGATTGGATCAATCATTTTGTCCCAAGACGGAGTGTGGGGTTTAAGTCAATAATGATATTGGACATTACGTTCAAACACAAAAAGGTTTGAGACTGTGCGACCCTCTCTCTCATATTTTGTTTTATATCGTGGCATATATGTTAGCAGTTTTAATCGCTAGAGAGAAGTAAGATGGTCAAGTAGAAGGACTCATCCCTTATGGTGTAATTTTTTTGGGGTATCCATTTGACAATATGCTCATGATACTATTATTTTTATGGAACCTAATATTTAGAAAGCGTACCCGGAAGCTAATTCTTTGTGTCTTTGAGCAACGCTCTGGTTTAAAGATTAATTTTCATAACAGTGAGATAATTTGAGTTAATGGGGAGGGCTGAAGATGCAAATAATCAATACAAAGAGATTTTTTTATTGTGAATCTAGACCCCTTCTTATAAGATATCCGCGGATCCGATAGATCTTGAAAAACTAAATAAGAGAGAATGGAAACAGGTTCAAGACCTTTTGGAGAAGAAATCAACATGTTGGGAAATTATTATCATAGGGGGATCTTCTAATTCCAGTTGACTCGGTTCTTACTAGCATGCCAATGTTTATCTTGTCCTTCCTAGAAATACCTAAAGAGGTTTGGAAGAGACTAGATTTGTTTAGATCCTAGTTTATTTTGGCAAATTAAGAGTAACAAAAGAAAGTATAGATCAACTAAGTGCAATATGAATTGTCGATCGAAAGACCAAGGGAGTCTTGAGGTTGAGATTTTTGACGTAGAAAAAAGTACTTACTCGGCAAGTGCTTGCATAAGCTTTTACATGGACAAGTGCTTTGGCAAGAGTTGCTTAAAAATAAATATTTACATTCTAAAACATTATCTCAGGTAGAAGAAATACCGACAATTGAATTCCTTCTTTTTAAAATTAAGGTCTTATGTATAGAACATGTGGTTCTGGGAGGACACATGATATAACAAAATAAGTTCAGCGAAAATGGAGGTATAAAAAAAATAAGTTCTAGTGAAAATATCTCCAAATATATCTTTAAAATGACACTAACCGATAAATGCTCAAGATGACTACATTTAGTTCAAAGGTTAATGGATAATCCATATATTTCATTTGGAGAATAACCACAGCAGGTGGTTAAATGGCGAAATCTATATACCTAACTTATTAATGGCCATACTAGGTTCCTTCGTAAGTATATTTGAAAATGGAGGTTCAAGTAAAAATTAGCATATTCATGTTGTTCCTTCACCGAAAAGTTATTCTAATAAAAGATAACATGCAAATAGTAATTTGCAAGTGAATAAGAAATGTTTTTTTTGTTATCAGGAGTAAATAATAGAACATTTATTCATTTCATGACCTTTCGCTATCACAGTTTGGCGTATCTTCCATATAACGTTGAACTTATCACTCCCAACCAACATCACAAATTTCTTTGGAACTTGTTGAGGGGTGTAACAAATAGAGATAAATTTCCAATCCGAGTGGGTGTTTGTGCTTTAGTTTGGGTTATCTGGAATGGACCAAATAATTTATGTTTAACAAAGCAAGAATTGCACCTTTTTTGCTGGTTGTTTATTTGTTACACATTGGATATGTGGTCTTACTCCAGCCGGTAGAACTCAGAAATGACAAGAATACTGAGTGTGGTTGTTTCAAAACGATTGCATGAGACTTATACAACCAATTTGTTTGATGGCCTAGTAACGTATATTTTTTCTTTCAAAAGGGGTAGTCCCAGCCTCTGCATCAAAATGATGCATATGGCCTCTTTGTTAACTTATCGCAAAGTATCATTCAGACTTATTACAACTCATGGGTCACATAAGGTTGAAATATGAATCAACCATCTAAGAAAGCCACTAACATGTGAAGCCTATGCTTTAACATGAGAGCCTATAAATAAGCTGCCAGCCGTATTGGTTGAAGAAGACCTGTGCAAGCGTGCAACCATTTCCAAACGGGAGCACCCAGAATCCATGTACGTGGGGCGCTCCTCCGGCTGGAGATAAGACCACATACGAATCTAGTGCGTGGCCAAAGTTATAACCTGCAAGAAAGAATAAACTTTTGTTTTGTTACAAATTATGTCATTTCGCACATGCCAAATAGCCCATAACAAAGCACAAACTCCTACTCTTATGTCGGATTTGTCTTTTTTTGGCACACCATGCAACCAATTACCAAATAAATTTGTGATATTAGTTGGTGGTTTAATGTTGAAAGTCATATAAACTATTTGCCATATAATCTTTGCCATTGGACACGTGATGAACAAATGGCGCACTGTTTCAGCTTTGTCACAAAAACAACATTTAGTGCTACCTTGCCAATTCATTCTAGACAAGTTAACTTTTGTTAGGAGGACTCTGTTATACATACACCACATAAAAATCCTAATTTTCAGAAGCACTTTCAATTTCTAGATGTATTTGCAAAGGAAGGCTGTGTGACCATCTAACAAATCTAAATACATCGATTTTGTTGTGTATTTGCCTAGTAACATAATTACATGTTGATGTGATGGCGTTAGATATTACTAGATTTAGAAAAAGTTAACCCATGTCTCAAGCATCTGTGATTCTTAAGTTGTACTTTTGTGTGACAAAACTTTAGATGAGGTAATAAAAGACTATCCCTTTTCAAAAAAGGGTCTGCATCGTACCTATGACATTGAGATATGACGGCTTTCCCTACCGTATTTGTGTCGAGAAAACCATTGAGATATGACAGCTCGACGGGAGGACTGTTGTTGATACTGAATACTCGTTTCACTCGCTAAAATGAGAAGTTATTTTCCAATGCCAAAGTATGTGGCGCTAATACAGACATTCAACGAGACAACTAAGTTTGGTTAAAGTATTCTGGAGGATTATTTTGGCTGAACTTCTAGAAAAGGGTGAAATTCATCAAAAGATTACTCAAGCTAATGATGTTTAATAGACTAATAGTAGCCTCACATCATCCCATAAGCTTCTAGAAACAAAATAAAGTATCTGTTCAAAATCCACTTGCATGTTGGCGTCCTCCCTCATGTCATCAGAGAGTCAAACCCTGTTTTAATAAGCACATCAATACCGATCAAACGAAATAAACTAATTTGGCTTGCGCACAACGGCTGCATAATCTACTACTACCAAACAACAATAATGAGCTTATAACTAACTCACGAGACATTTTCGGTCAGTCCAAAGTTGTCTGATCTCCTTCCGCAAGGCACTTGCGCTGACAACGTCAGAAAATTTGTGGTTTAGCTTCAGATTGGAACCTTCCAGGGAAGATCACAGCCGTCAGGGTCACCTGGTTTTGAGAAAATTGCAAAAAACCACCACAATTGGTGTTTACGTTGCAAAAGACCACCGGTTTCCAACGAATTCGCAAATCACCACCACTATTGAATGACAGTGTTGCAAAAACCACCGAATTTTGCTCTGACCACGTTTTAGACGAATTGATGTCGTTTATGACAGGTCGGGCCCACTGTCAGGAATGATGTGGCGCAGGCAAATTTTCACAAAAGTCCCTACACAATTTTTTTGCCAGTTTCTCTTCGCCAAGTCCGCGCGTGGCCGTGGCCGGCGCCCTTGCTCCTGGCCGTGGCCCGCGCCCAAGCCGTGGCCGTGCCTGTGGCCGGCGCCCGCGCCCGAGCCGTGGCCGGCGCTCCTGGCCGTGCCCGTGCTCGTGGTCGTGGCCGCGCCCAAGCCTTGGCCGGCTGCTCGCCCGCGTCGTGGCAGGCTGGCACCCACTCTGACGGCCGCGCCCGCGACACTCTCTCCGGCGGCCACGCCCTAGCCATGGCCGTCCGGCACTCGCCTGCATCCGCGCCTGTGGCCGGCGCTCGCCCGCGTCCGCGTCGTGGCAGGCCGGCGCTCGCCAGCGTCGTGGCAGGCTGGCACCCACTCCGGCGGCCGCGCCCTAGCCATGGCCAGCCGGCACTCGCGCCTGCGCCCGCGTCCGCGTCGTGGTAGGCCGGCACCCACTCCGACGGCCGCGCCGTGGCCGGCACCTGCTCCGGCCGCCGCGCCCGCGTCGTGGCCGACCGGCACGCGCTCGCGGCCATGGGTAGGCAGCCGCGCCCACGCCGGCGTCGTGGCATGCCGGCGTTCGCCTGAGCCGTGGGCGGCACCTGCTCCGACGGCCGCAGCCGCGCCTTGGCCGGCACCCGCTCCGGCGGCCGTGCTCACGCCCAGGTATGGCCGAGGCCGGCGCAGGCCGGTGCGCCCGTGCAGGCCGTGGCCAGCACTCTCCCCATGGCCGTGCTTGTGGGTGAGCAGCCGCGCGTTCTTGTCGGCAAACAGCGGTCGTGCTTGCACACGGGTATGGCCGTGGCCAGCACTCGGTCAACGCCAGAAAATAAAAGAAAAAAGAAAAAAAATCAAGGAGGATTTTTTTGCATAATTTTCACTCGCCACGTCACGCCTGACAGTGGGCCATACTTGTCAGAACGAGAGTTAACTTAGGTAAACAAGGTCAGAGCAAAATTCGGTGGTTTTTGCAACACTGTCATTCAATAGTGGTGGTGATTTGCGAATTTGTTGGAAACCGGTGGTCTTCTGCAATCGAACCACCAATTGTGGTGGTTTTCTGCAATTTTCTCCCTGGTTTTGTTTATTGACCTGGCATGGGCTTGACTTTGAATCGTCTTCTTCTAGGAGTATTCTCAAAAAACTATCTCGTGTTCTAAATACTTTTCGCGTCTTCCTCTCCATTTCCATCATCCCGTTCACTTGTGCTACTAGTTTTAGTTTACACATTCCAACCCTGGCGGCATCATCAGCTCAACATATAAAGCTCGGTCGAGAGGAGGAGGAAGTCAGATGTGCAGAGCTGTGCAGCAAACAAGCAACAAGAAGCAAGCAAACAACTCACTCGATCGTTGAACTTGAACTGGTTTGATGGCGCGCGGTCAGGTGGCAGAGTGGATACGGAAGCGGACGATGCCGAGGAGGAAGTCGGCTTCCCGGCGCCGGAGCAATACCTCCAGTGGGGCCTCGGAGGAGCCGATACTAAGGGAGGCGGCGCCGGAGAACTGGAGCGCGGCGCCGTCGCCGCTGCCGACAAAGGCGGGTTCGAAGAAGGTCCGGTCGAGCGCTCTATCGGCGATGCTGCGGTGGCGGCCCCGCGTGAACGTGGTGGCCGCGCTGTACGAGAAGGTGGTGTTCCACCTGATGTGGCTGATCGAGTCCGTGGTGGTGGTGGGAAGGCTAGTCTTCTTCCTCATGCGCTTCGGTTTCAAGCAGCTCTGATGAGTTCTGTGAGCTTCAGGCTGGCCGGCGCTCAGCGGATGGAGAGGAAGCCTGGCTCCGTGATTCTTTGATTCACTGTTTTTTTCTTTGGTGCAAATTTCTTCGCCATTTTTTAGCGGTTTTTGATCCGTGTAAGAACTTGTAAATTCCTTCAGCCCTCTTATGTATAAAAGAGATCCCTTTCTCGTTCCCACCTGGAAATGTCTCACCTCGGCTGATAAGGTGTTCAGGCATTTCTCGACTTGTACTGAACGAACATCTAGAATGTCCTCGAGGACCTCGACTCCTATGCACTCATCTGGGATCAACTTTGTTCTGTTCAACTCCTCGGCACACAGTCCTGTTATGACCTTTCGTTTTCCAACGTGTGACAGTTTCGTAGCTGAGTAGAATTTGACTGGGACTAGTTGCTGCGACTAATCTACTAGCTGGAAGGCACTAGCTCTCCGGTCCACACGGCTAGCCGGCGACGTGCAGTGCGGCGCAAGACCACGTCTCGTGCCCCCAAAGGTTGCTCTGTTCCCCACTCGCGCGCCGATGAGTGATGGGCCATGGATCGACCGCTTAGCAAGCTTGAATCGTTGATCTTCAAAGGCACCGCACCGGATCCAGTGGGCAATCTTACGGGACGCCTACCTACTTGCAGTGGCTTTCATGATTGATGCCTAATTGCCTATGCTGGACAAGGGAAATTGTTTGCCCTGGACAGTCTTTATGCAGTGATGATCCTTTTGTGTATATAAAGGGCTCCCAATAATATGTCGAACGGCTTTGATTTGAGCTCTCTGTTAACTTGGCCGCCTCGTCCCGAAGCAGGTCAGCACCCTGTCCCCGGGCTCTATGTACCGTACTCGATTAATCCCCTTCAATCCGATCAGTTAAAATAGCTAACTAGTTCTCCGGTTCGAGCATTTTTTTTCAATATTACATGGCTGCTTTTGGAGGATATCTGCACTTCAGAGTTCAGATAGACGACTAGTAGTAATTAGCTACCAGAGTTGTTCGTGTTGTACAATGTTGGTTATTATTTTTCTGAGAATTGTTTCCGCCTTTCACTCTTGTACTAGACTACTCCATTTCGGGCTTAGGATGTTCCACCTGTTTACCCAAACCATTTCTGAAAGAAAAAATATATACTTGAGGTGCCAATACCATTTCTGAAAGAAAATTAAAAAAATACTCGATAGAATTCAGATAATTTCCGTAGTAGTATACATGAAAACTTATCATTTGTTTGACTGCTTGCTGACGTGCTTACATCTGAATTTCTTATCAGAATGGGGCATCCTAGAACCTGTCGGGTCTGTATCCTTTTCTCGGTACTGTTTCTATCGATTATGCTCGTGTCTGCTGGCGACGATGGGTTGATCCGTATTGCTTTAAAGAAGAGACCAGTAAAACAAAGCATCTACAATGGACTTATGCCAAAGAGTAAAATGGAGAGCAAAGGCACACTTGGTTATGCTGGTGTCAGGCTGAACAGCGCAGCAGGGAGAAAGGTTGATCCAGTGAGGGAAGCAGTTAACCAAGTGCGTATCAATGAACAGACAATGTTCATGGAGATTGCGGCCATGGACCAGCGGCGCAAGAGTTCTCGGAGTTACAGAAGGATCAGAGAAGATCAAAGTGTAGGTGACGGTCAGGACGCCGTTATCGAGCTGAAGAACTATGTGAACGCCCAATACGTTGGGCAGATCGGAGTTGGCTACCCGCCGCAGAATTTCACGGTCGTCTTTGACACGGGGAGCTCGAACCTCTGGGTACCTTCTGCCGATTGCTACTTTTCGGTAAGAATCAGTTCAAGTTGGTTTTGTATTTTAACTCTGGGATGCTTGCTTGATTACTGATTCTAGTTACCGTGGGAACAGCTTGCGTGCTACTTCCATACCAAGTATGTATCAAGACGGTCCAGCACTTACGAGGAAAACGGTATGCTTTCCCATGCAGACACCAGCTTATTATTGGCATTGTTGGTTTTTTGCCTTACGAATTCGAAATATGCCTCACTGGGAAACCCTATGAATTTGCATGTTCTCACAAGTTAGAATAACAATTTTTCCATTACATAAGGAATATGCCTAGACGATGGTCTAAACTCTCCCTTCTTGCTGCTGTTCAGGGACACCTGCTGCCATGCACTATGGAAATGGAGCAATTTTTGGTTTTTACAGTGAAGATCAGGTTACTATTGGCGATCTCGTTGTGAAGAATCAGGTGCTTCTTCTACCTGTTACTTATTTGTGAATTTTCTCTGACCAATTGACTGCCAGTGCTGATGCTACTGAACTCAATTTTACTATCAGGAATTCATTGAAGCTACTTATGAGCATGGCTTTACATTTTTAGCAGCAAAATTTGATGGCATCCTTGGACTTGGATTTAAGGAAATTTCAGTTGAAGGCTCAGTTCCAGTCTGGTATAATAGTTTTTTTGTTAATCTAAGGCGTCATAGTGGTTCTGAAGCTTCATAGATTTAAGGAGCAGCTTCATAGATTTAAGGAGTGTTTTTTTGCCAAGAGTTCATTTATAGCTTGCACTAGACGCACAAATATGTTATGCGGAAAGAAATCGCTCTTTCTATTGTACATATTTAGCTAATGCTTCCATTGAATATTTGTGGTCGTTAAGGGCATTTTGGTGCTCATTAGGTGCGAATGTGAGCATGCATACAATGATTTTAGCTTTTCACTTGACGGAATTTCTTTTGGTGGCACTTTACATCTTCATTTGTCTACCAGGTACAATATGGTTGCACAAGGTCTTGTGAAAAAACTATTTTCTCCTTTTGGTTAAACCGAAATGCAGACGATGGGGAGGGAGGTGAAATTGTTTTCGGAGGTGATGACCCCAAACATTACAAAGGCGGTCATACATACACTCGAGTTACTCGAAAAGCATTTTGGCAGGTAGTTACTGTAGTTTCACTCTATAAATTAGATCATGGGTAGCCTGGTTCTGAATGTACTGTGTTTTTTTGTTTGTACTATTGGTACCTGCAGTTTGAAATGGGAGACTTTCTTATTGGTGGGAGGAGCACTGGTAATGTACTATACTATTTCTTGCATAAACATGCCTAGTTGCAAGTTTGCAACATTCCCCTCCACTGATCTATGATCTATAATGTATGCCATGGCAGGAATTTGTGTGGATGGTTGTGCGGCAATAGCACACTCAGGAATTTCGTTCATCGCTGGTCCAATAGTGAGCAATCAATAGCCTCAGAAAAAAAATCCAATCTTTAATGTCTGTATATGGAAAAAGATCACTTTTGGACGCTCAGTTACAGCCAAAGTATAAGTTTCACCGTCGATTACAATACTAGACATTATAGGTCCCCCAACCGTCAAAATCACATAGATTGATCTGTTGTATCCCTAAAAGCAGTTTTGATGATGCCATGGCGCCATGGCTGCAGTTTTATGTGGTAGCCAGTTAACAAAAGAATTGACGAAAAAGTTACTAGAAATTCCAAGGATCAGAGAAATGCATGATTCAAAAATAATTGGAAGTGAAGACCTTTTATTTTAGTTGAATTTTATGTTTTCCAAAATATTTTTGAAAGCCGTGCATTTCTATAATTCCTAGAATTTTTGAAAATATTTTTTCCTCAAATTGTCTATCTTGTGCTGACTAGGTTGTCAAGTGTATGAAATTGCTGTCACTCTATCAGGCATCATGAAAACCGCTTTCAGTGTAGCTAGATTGGGACAATATCTATTTTCTCCTTTTAGTTAAACCTTATTCCTTTTTTGCGGGTTTATTTCTTTATGTTATACTTCTACTACGGAGTATAACCTAATAAAACTGCTCCTAACAAGTGTGGCAGTACAGCCCTACGAGGTTTTTACTTCGGTATATGTCTGTTGTTTAGTGCGCCATTGCCCAGATCAACGAACATATTGGAGCTACTGGAGTGGCTAACGAAGAGTGCAAACAAGTCGTCACTGGATATGGGGAAGAAATGATAGAATTACTGAAATCTAAGGTTTGATGATCTCTCTTTTTTGACACAATATATATTTACAAACTTCGTCAGAACCTTTTTTCCACTCCAATTGCGTTACGAACTTACGATTCAGTGGTTCTGATTAATTGCAGACACCACCAGCACAAGTATGCTCCAGGATTGGACTTTGTACATCTGATGGAACTCGTGGAGTTAGGTGTGTGCTACGATGGAGGAAGCTTCCTGCATGTATCTCTGAAAGTCTTCAAGTTTAACATGAATTCCCAACAAATTCACCCGTTTTTCTGTGCTTATTTTTTGGATTTTCATCATAACTTGACATGCTGCTTCCTTTTTATTCACGCAGTCAGGGTATCGAGAGCGTAGTGAGAGAGGCAAGAACATCATCTGTAGATGGCATGTTATGCAACGCGTGCGAGATGGCAGTTACGTGGATGCAGAGTGAACTCGTTCAGAACCGTACCAAGGAGGGCACGTTGGAGTATGTCAATCGGGTGAGGCTTTCTGATTCTCGAATCGCTAATCATTTAGATATGTATATATACATCAAACTTCCTCCTTACTAGTGGCTGCTTTAAATTACAGCTCTGCCACCATATGCCCAATCCCGTGGGATCATATGTGGACTGTAGACGCATCGATTCCTTACAGAGTATCTCATTCAGCATAGGTGGACGGATATTCGAGCTCCAACCAGAGCAGGTATTTTATTTAGATAGAGAATATATACCATGACATATTCTGTTTTTGCTTTACCAATTCTGGAGATTGTAGAAATCCCAACATTAGCACTGGTCCCACAACTCAAGTATACGGTATTGTAGGCATTAACCTTGAAGATTCGCAAGAAAAAAGTATTAACCTTGCAGTACGTGTATTTTTTGCGAAAAATGGCCTATAAGCGAAACTATTCTCAATTCTGGCCTCTCCGTAAAACTATTTCTAAATCTGACCCCTTAGTTCGGCTCCATATAAGATGGAGCCAACCTTGTACATATTGGCTCCATTTTATATGGCAGCGACCCCCTGTTTTAAATCTTTTAAGTTCTGAGGAAAATTATGAGACTTTCTAGTTATGGCGTCGAACGAACAAGTTTGATGCATCATATTTAGCGCTGATCTTGAGAGGCCAGATTAAAAATAGTTTTGGTAAGTGGGCAGACATACATTTAGTTGCTCAAAAAGACCAGATTTGTCAAAAAAAAAAAAGCAGTATGTAGAATGCAACCATGCTCTTTTCACATAACTAGCAAAAAGCAAGGGCCATCATTTATACTTGGTTGAAAGTATTCAAGAAATAAAAAGTAGTATGAACGTTGATGTCATATTATTTCCCATAATCTGACAATAAACAAATTTGTTCTAAAATTATCGCAAATTTTTGGTAAGCAAAATATCACATATGCGACTGACGTCTTCGACAATCTAAAATATTTGGGCAAAGATTATCATGCCAGATGTTAAAATACACATGCAAGTGATGTTGGATCTGTACTAAACTATATAGTTCTTACATGATGTTAGATCAACATGGGAGATTAGTTATCTTTGATAAAATGTTGTTGAATTACTTTGATAAAACATTGTTGAATTAGTATAAAGCGTTATTTCCTAGTTAATAGGTAGGTCATATTAAGTAGTGAGAATTATCTTGTTCTGATGTTTGTTTCTCTCATTTACTCAATCCATGTCACAATGTGCAACATTTTATAAACATGAAATTTGTAACATGCTTATACATCAATAGTCAAAGTTAGAGAAGTATTACTCTAAGACTCTTAACTAATCATGGACTTGATTCAATGGCTCTATTCACCTTGGTTGCATTTATATTATTTGTTATTTAAAATATCTATAGTGCTTGGATAGCATAGTTCAAAACTCTTTACCCAGTTGAAATGACACTACTCTTATGTCGATTTCGTTACATGAGAGAAAGACACATATAATATTCCAAATATAGTTACCATAGAAAGCAAACATATACCTCAAAATAATTCAAAAGAATAAGTATACGCTTTTCATGTCCTCAGAATAAATATGAATTATACGAATCTAGATTTTGCGATGACTTTGCCCTATGTGTATCATTAAACCAAAAACAATTGTAGTGTGAGGGATGCTCCCGTCGATAGTGGGTCGATTAAAGTTGTATCTTCAACAAATTTGTAGGTTTGACTCTTTTTATGTCATTGTATCATTAAGCCGGTAATTTTCTAGCACGTGGGACGCTTCCGTTGATAATGCAACTAATATTATTACTTCATTAATATTAAAAATTGACGATTTGAAACTACGAACCCCCGCCTCCGTTTTGTGGGTGCTATTCTATTGGCACTTATTTTTTCATGACTTCATTAATGTACGTGGTGCGACTAATGCCGTGACTTATTTAATTTTAAAATTACACGACTCAACTTTGGACAGTTCTGTGTACTCAATCATAGAAACAATGTACTATCTCGGCTCATAGTTAACTTGCGTTCTGGTGTTAAGGCAAATCAAACTTTATAAAGTTAGATCAAATATATGTAAAAAATCAACATCTATAATATAAATATTATTATTATTGGAATCATCATAAAAAACTTTGGTATTAAGAATTTTGATATTTATTGCCACATCTTTGGTTAATTCACAGATAATTTGATTTTAACTCAAGTCACTAACGCAAGCTAAATAACAGAAAGTACGGACTGATCGGTTTGATTATTTGTAAGCTGTCCATATTATATTCTATCAGCTCCTATCATTTAGCACCATGTTTAATGATCTTTTTCTTGCTTTTAGATATCATGTTTGAGCTAAGATAGGTAGCGTACGCGGCCGTTTTTTCTAAAGGAGACTGTATTTATCTAGCGGAAATACGTGTTCAAGGCAAACTAAGAGAGTCCTTTGCCACCACGTTTGAAGTTGATTTTTTTTTTCTTTTAGCTATCCTGCACGTTCAGAGAAAAGGTACGCAGGTTACTTCTTTTTTTGTTAGAAACGTGACCTTCTCAACAACATGAGTCGTGTCAAACATGTCACGTAACTCTTATTTAAAATAATCTCAGCCATACATTTTAGATCTAACCATCAATATAATTAAAAGGATGTGGCTTCGTGGTGGCTCTAAACACTAACTAATTTTGCTTTTAGTATATAACTAGCAGGATGGCCCTCGCAAACGCGAGGGCATCATCTTTAATGTATTGATATAGTTATGTTTAAATTTGTGCTTTTATAGATACCGGGAAAATCGAAATCTAAATAAGAGCATCTCATGACTATGGGAAGATATATTATGGTAGAGAAAATCAAACCTACGTGTAGTTTTTGAATTGACGAAGAGTAGGTGTTCTGACATTTCTACAAATATCAATGTCGTATATTCTATATGTTCGTTTACTTTTAACCGGAGATAGTGCTATTTTCATATATATATATATATATATATATATATATATATATATATATATATTACTATCTTCCAAAATTTCTCATTTTTCATTGTACTCTCTTAGTAATACATGTTCTTTTCTCATGTAAAAATGACTATATTTTAGGAGATCTTCATGTAACATACTAATTTAAAAAGGATATGTGGACGGTACATAGTTTTACTATTTTGGTCACTCACCGGTTTTTTTTAAGTCATATCACAAATAATGTTTTTATAATTCAAAGGAAACACAATTAGTGTAATACTTATTAAAGTAATGTTATGTATTTATTAAAACTGCCAACGGTTGAGAGTCTATTGAATTTTAATTTTTTACTTTTCCGCATTTATGGCTGAACTATAGTGTCCCTTTCCATATATCCATTAATATTCGTTTCTCATTTTGGGAATATGTCCGCAAAATCGTCAACTGAGACGTTACTTAGTTATGTAGTGAGAGAAGTGCTCGGATAATATTACGGAGGAAATACTCATTATTGTTACTCACATGAGTTGTTTCTAACAATTGTGTGCTAAGTTTGGCTCTAAATACATGTTGTTTTAGGCGGTTCCCAATACACATTTTTGTCCATTGCTTTTAGTATCAATATCAAAATATATATAATAATGAAAGCTAGTATTTAAATGTTTTTTAGGAAAATAAAGGTATATGCAAATTTCATTTTAGCAGCGTGGATACTTTTAAATAATTTTAAAAGTCAATGTTATAGAAGTTCGGTTTCTATACAATATTTTTAATTTAGCAATGAAGTCGAGAATTATAAGAAGTGCATCCGAGTTGATGATAGAAAAATAATAAGTGCATGCAAACTGAGTCTAATATGTCACGAATCTCTGCATCTCTCTATATGTGTGTTCATTTTTAGTACAAAATGGTCCGTCTGAAGTTAGAGTTGTATTGCATACCGTCATGTGCAGCTTGAAGTGCATCGATCTATCCATGTCCCCAGTTTTAGAGCTATGTTCCAATTTCATCAGCAAAAACAACAACAAAAAAATGGCTCATATCTTCTTAATTTTTTTGGAACAAATCTTCTTAATTACCTGGAAGTTAATTATACATATGCAGATGGTAGGAGTTTCTTGCAAAGCGACGTAATCCACATGGGCTCGTTAATTACGCTCAGCTGCTTTGGATCTCATTTGAGGAAGTGCGTGATCCACGTGGACTCCATGGCCCCAGATGCCAGATCCCTAAAAGGTTTTGGTGTAGATCCATTATATATCGTGACAATTAATTTTCTTTTCCGTGGTTTATCGTGTCAAACGGAACTGCCATCTTTATGTAACAAACAGTCTTTCATTAAATCTTAACCACTGATTTTAAATCTAACTATCAAAATTAATGCGAATGATGTGGCTTAACGTGGTGGCTCTAAAAACTAACTCATTTTGCTTTTAGTATATAATAGATAGAAGATTTTTTCATCGTGTTCCTGCCGTGCAGTATATTCTCAAGGTTGGCGAAGGATTCATGACTCGATGTATCAGCGGATTCACGGCTTTGGAAATCCCCCTCCGGTAGGCCCTTTCTGGTAAGAGCGACAAACTTCGCTAGAAGAACTTCTTGCCCAGCTGCTGCTGACTAATGCTCTTCAGTTTGGTCCCACGATATCTGAATTTCACCCATCGGTTTCCTCTCTCTGATGCAGGATACTAGGTGAGGTCTTCATGGGAGCTTACCACACAATCTTTGATTACGGCAAAATGAAGGTTGGCTTCGCAGATTCCGCATGACAGAAGGATTTCACTGCTAGGCTGTATTCAGTTTACCAAAATATGGTCATTCCTAAATGTAAGGGCTAGATGCGTCGGATGGAGATAAAAGCTGAGTGCAAGTTAAGGATATCATGCACTTGGACGCACGATGGTCGTGTCTACTCGGTTTTTCGCTTTATTCTGTGCAAAGATGAAATAACACGTGACAAGTACTTGGCCTTAGCCTGCCCCTTGTACACTCATACCCAAACAAAAGATGTTTTTACATTTACCGTTATATTTGTAAAGCTAAAACATGTCAATTTACTTTCTTAGTTCTTTTCATGTATGTCTACTAACTCATTGATGAAACATAAAAAGTGCATGAGAATCAGGTTTCGTGTATTTTCATCGTCAGCTCTCAGTTGAGCTATTATAACGCCGCGACCGCCCCTCCTAGGTCGGCATGGCCCTAGGGTTTAGGCCATATCATGACTATTTTTCAATTGATTGGAGACTACTCGGACTTGAACGCTTGCGCTTAATTCAGCGACTTCAACGCTTGTGTGGTATTCTCTTTCTTAGGTTTGTCACCATCTGGAGAAACTTGTTTTCAAAACATGTGTGTTGTCAGGAATAACGGTATTCATTCGTGCATCTTGTTGCCTCTAGTGCATTGTATTTGCATTTCACCATTTAATAAGATAGTTGTGTGCATCATCCATATGAGTGCTAACTCTTCACCTTATATTAATACAGAGTCTAGATATACTCAGTATTAGTGTATTATCTGGACATTTGCGTGCGCCATTTTCAAAACTCTCCTTGCTACCATCACACAAAAAACAAACATTGTGCACAATCAAAATGGAAAGTATTGCCAAGAGCACATGACTATATACAAAACTAAGTGGTGTTCCAAAAGCTATACTTTGTTCTATTATTCAGAACCACTTAAACTAGAGGCATGCATTGTTTCTACGTGTATTTTTGATGAGGTCCTTCTAGCTAGTGTTATTAAAGCCACAAAAGATTTGGACCGACCATGTTCTGCCACACGAAAAGAATATTATGTCATGGATCATGGATTTGGGTAACAGAAATGAATCATCGTTTACTTTCCTCCTAGTGGATAATATTCTTATTTCCACTAGTGGAGATTGTGGTATAATATAGGGTAAGAATATCATATTGTTAAATTTAGCTAAAAGCTTTGAAATACTTTACTAATACGACGAGCACGAAGTATCAAACTTGCAGATCGAGTATAGGCTTCTAGATATGTTGTAATTAAGGACATTTACAATGATAGATAAGACAGCCTTATATTAAACCATATATGACAATAAAATGTGATCTACAATGGAGATTAAATATGTTGATAAGAGATCATCTATTAGTTGATCTCTTAGTTAAGAGAAGTCAAACACTCTTTTTCATTTCTCTCTCCTCCAAATTAGTAATCACTAAAAGGATAAGACGCGTGTTGCCGCGTCCGTTCTAATATAATCGATGATAAATACATATTTTTTAGTTAAAAAAATATATGTATCACTAAAAGTAATTATAAAATAGTAGCACTGGCTCAGTCTTTTACAACACGATAAGTTAGACCTTCTCACATAAATATAGAGAAGTAGGGAAGAAAACCCAATTATAACCGGTTGTAGATTAAGGATCTACAACGGATCTACAACGGGCCGCCCCTATAGGATGCGATCCATTTAGGAAATAGGAACGGACGCACACCCACGACTCAAACCACCTTCTACCGCCCCTCGTCGCCGGCCGGGCCGCCCGCGCGCCGCCGACCGGACCTCCCGTGCGCCGCCGGCCAGGCCTACCGCCGCTTGCCGCCGTCGTAGCCGCCGACATCGGGCGCTTCCGCCGCCGCGCGCACTCCGGCCGCCGCAGCACCCCGACGACCTCACAGAACCGAGCACGGTCGTCCCGGGCCATCGCCGGGGAGGTTTGACCCGGGCCGCCGCCGCCCACCAAGCGCACAGCGCCCGGCATCCGCGCCACCAATTGTTTTGCCCCGCGGCCCAGCACCTCCGCGTGCATCCTCCCCGCCGGCAGGATCCCCGGCGCCTCCCAGCCGCAGGCCAGCAATTTATGCTCGCTGGTCCAGCCTCCAAGCCCCACAGGCCTCAGCGCTCCCGCTCGCGTCCCCCGGCAGGTCCACCGACCCTCCACGCGCCGCCGGCCGCCAATCCGCAGGATTGGTGCCTCTCTCTTGTGCTCCACCACGATGGTAGCTTCGTCGAGGCCGCCGGCGATAGGCAGCCGCCACAGCAGCGCCCTCCCCCGATCTGGCATAAATGTCCCCTGCCACGACCGCCTAGGATCTCCTCCGCCATGGCTGTTATCTCCAAAGCCCCCGCCTGCAGCTGTGCTTCTTAGCAGGAGCAGTTCAGTTGCATAATTTCAGTAGGCAAAAGGCCGCTGTCGCACTTCTTCTTCTTCTAGTTTCAGTTATATTTTCGAATTGTATGAGCATGCGTCAATGGGCGGTAGCGGTACTCCCGTAGCTGCAGCGCCGCCGTAACAGGAGCACCGATCTTCTGTCTTTCTCCGAATTCAGGTGCCCGACTTGGACGCTGGTCGTGGCGTGCGTCGAGGCTGCCGACTTGGTCCGTTCACGTCGGCGAGCGTTTGCTAGACAGCAGATTCCGGCCTTGCCGATATGAGTCTGGCTGCCAGCGGCCTGTCAAGGACGAGGCTCCCATTCTTCTTCTGGCCGCAATAATGCTCTGTTTATTAACTGCATCGTGGCTGCTAGGATTTCTGTTTACTGTATTTTATCAGGCAGTGCAGATTGTTTAGAAAGGGGGTACAATCATCGAAAATGCGGAGGAGCACCCGGCGACGACGCCCCCTGATATCTCACCGTCCCCTTCGTTAAGAGCGCGCGGCTAGGATCTGCCTCCTTTCTTGTATCCGAGGCCGCTATTTTCGTATCTCCACCGTATCGTTCGCGTATTCCTCCGGTATCCTGTACCAGAGGCCCATGGAGTGACGTAAGCCGAAGTTAATGCGGAGAGACGTTGTGCCGTCTACCCGTCTTCTTCCCCGCCGTCGCCTGTTCTTAACCCCCGTATCCTCCAAGCTTTTTGTCCTGCTCTTCCTGTCACCTGCTGTTCTTCCCCACACAGATCCATCTGCCCACCAAAACATTGTTCGTTCTGATCTTCGCCATTGATCGGAATGTTAACGGAGAACTCGGCGTCATCAAGTGCCGCAACAAACCACGGTGCCCAGGAAGACATCGCTCCCCTTCCGCTCATCCGATGTCCCAGATGTCACCACGGAATCATTGAGTGGTACATTTCCAACACCGCGAAGAACCCTGGCAGGCATTTCTACAAGTGTCAGTTTTAAGGGGTATGCGATTCTCGCCTAGTACAGATCTACTTTTTGCTGCGTCCTTTGTGTCAAATTTCTTTGTTCATCTGTATCCAGCTTTCTGTTTGTTTTGTAGTAACTGATTTCGATCCCCTTTTCGGCATTTGCGCTTGCAGTTTCTGGAAATGGGAGAGCGCGTACGTAGACTACCTCCGTTCTCGTTGGGGGTATGTGTTTGGCGCCGCCCCTCAGGCCCCTCCCGTCCAGCCATCCGGAGAAATCCAAGTTCTCCTTCTGCAGCACCAAACTGAAATGAAGAACATGCTGTTTACCGGGTTAGCGATGATCGCGATGGCGATTGTTGTTGTTCTCACCAAGTTCTAGAAATCGTTTGATGAGCGGCTCCATGTATCCTGGCAGCTCCATGTAGTTTGAGTGCTCCTTTGTAATATCTATTTTCACACTCGGTGTGAGTGTTAAGAGACATAATTAGTTTACGTTAACCATCCAGCCGACATAATGTAACCACCTCGTGTAACAAAGTTATATTTTTATGTACTAGTAAAGATCGTTGTACTACTATTTTTACCGCAACTTTACTTTGTGTCAACGAGTGGTTTATTGTCTCGTTTAACTCCCTCATTTAATGCATGGTCATATTTAATGCCCTCCTCATCAAAGGTAACAACACGCCTCACACGGACGCCGTTCAAACCGATCATGTTCATCACTCGTGAATCGCCAGGGGTCCTCGCCGGTGAACAAGCAAGGTGATGTGCAAAGCTTTTCAGTTTTGATTCATCGCTTACTCATGCCTTCTGTTACTTTCTGTTTTTCTTCTATTCAGTGTCCACTGAGTACATTTTTTTCAACAGTTCATGGGTTCCTCATCGTGCCCAAGCTCCGGCCCTCACAAATCCGGCAGCGGGAGCCAAGACAGAGGTGGTTCGTCTATGCAAGACGATGCATTCAGCAATATCACCCCTGGACCTTCAACAACGTCTCGAACATCTGTTCAGAAGGTGGTTTCTGTAATTTCAGACCTTTGTGATTACAAGAAATTCCTATTAGAAGAAATAGGCTTTTCCGGGTTGGTCAAGCTCCCCCACATTTCCAAGATGAACTTGAAGTTCAGAAAATGGATAATGTCTAGGATAGATGCTCCATCTAGATCCATTGTTATAGACCAAAATAGGAAGATTAGGTTTTGGGCCGCTGACGTACACAAAGTGTTCGGCATACCTTGTGGTTCCCGTGACATTCATGATCCACAATACGCGTGCACGGAACAATCTGTTCAGTTCATGCGCTCTATGTTTGGAATGCCTGACAAAGGCTGTTACATTCTAAAGGCAGCTGAAGTTGTCATCACCAGGCCACTTAGCGAAAAATCGTCCACCAATGCTGAGAAACACAGCTTTAAAATGGCTTCCGTGATATTCATGATGGGACACTTGTTAGCTCCGTTCACAAAACATGATTATTCAAACATCGACTACTGGTCTGCAATCGTGAACACAAAATTCATTAGCGAATTCAACTGGTGTGAATACGTTATTCAAGACTTGCTAGCAGCTGCGCAGAAGCTTCAGTCAGAAACTCAGGCATCCAGCTCAACCACGCACTTGCAAGGTTGCCACCTTTTTTGCCAGGTATTCTGAGATTTCATAATGGGTTATAGTGGACCGAGTTTTTTTACCAGAAATGTAGGGAATGTTACATGTGTTTTTCTGTTTTTTGATCAAACCTTTCTTGTTCTTAAGGCTTTTTACCTGGACAATTTAAACCTGGGTATATTCAATCTGCGTCATAACGTGCTACCCCGCATATCATGTTTTGACGATGTCAAGTTTAGAAGGATGATCAATCAATGTGGAGCTATTACGAAGGGCCCAGAGGATTTTGGAGCAGCGCCAGTAAGTATAAACATCTAAGTGCTTGTTTTTTTGTTTGGCAATACATTTGTGCTAACAACTAGCCATCTTGTCATACACAGTTACGTCAGGCTGATCAGATATGTTACACTAGGAGTATGTGGGACACTCAGCCAGATAGGGTCACACCTTCTGCATCTCAGCTACGCCGCCCCAATTGCAATGCTACAAAACCAGACGGAAAGGGTTCCATGGTATCCACACCACAAATCCCAATTGTCCACAACAACGTCGTAGCCGGGTCTTCTTTAGTTGTTCAGCCTCTCTCTGCTATCGCCCCCAACAGGATGTTGTCCAATGCATATGCAAGCGACTCACGGACCCTAGCAATTGGTTCCACATCTGCTGTCAGCGGTTCTGATTTCGGGAACTACATGAAGGATAGATATCCACAGCTGGTAAAGACCTTTTTTTATTTCAAATTCTTCGAAGCGATTTTACCCGTTGCAAAATCAGGTTCCAACATCCCGTATCATGTACAGGCACCTAACCAGATGGGTATGATGCTGAAGCATCACAATGCTGTTGTATTCCAGCACTGCAACTCAATAAGGAACCAGATGCACCAGGAGAACATGAGGTTCCTTGACAAGATTGTATCTACACTATCTAAAACGTGCATGTGCTGCAACATTCGCGGGTTGCCGTGCATAGCCCAAAAAATGGCTCAAGGTGATTCCCCAGGAAAAGCGAATATGTATCGCCGCCG
The DNA here is from genome assembly GCA_947311845.1 of Poa pratensis. Classification (NCBI taxonomy): domain Eukaryota; kingdom Viridiplantae; phylum Streptophyta; class Magnoliopsida; order Poales; family Poaceae; genus Poa; species Poa pratensis. The sequence continues at coordinate 38,824,244 of CAMZMU010000039.1, forward strand.
ATTAGACCTAGATGAATCAGATGGTAATTGTTTTTCATTTCAGCTCGTAATACATGTTTTTCATTTTTGTTTGCTTCCATTGCTTACACTCGGACACGATACTCCAGAGAGCTCATCATCTACCATGAACAAAAGGGCCAGGGCATCATCTGAGGCAACTCCCCGTGCACGCCCCCCGCCATCACCAGGTACATATTAACTGTTATACAACTGCACACAGCTGATCAACAAATAATACGCGCGTGTTTCATGTTTTTATACACAGCCCGCTCTTCACCAATTATAAAGACGCCTGTCAAATTAAAGCCACTGGTTGCAACTTCCCCTGACCCATTCAATATGTTCGAGGCTACAGATGACATCACTGAAGCAAGAACTTCAGGTACGCAAATAATCTTTGCAACAAAGTTAAACATCATCTATACTTACTGCCAGCAGAACAACTAACCATTATTGCTGATAGCACAACAACTAACGAAAATTACATCGTTCACAGGATATGCGGAAGTTAAAACCCCACTACCACGTAAACCTAAACATTTCCCAGACACTTCAGAGTCTGTCAAATCATGGTCTGACTCCATCATTTCCACCATTGTCATGCTGAACGATGTTTCAACCCCGCCCCTGAAGCTGTTCTGATCGACCAAACATCGGAGGAATTCCCGTAATGAACCATGTGCATCACAGCAGGTTCGCGGATCCACACTGGACTGCATCAAGAGACATCAAATACCCATCGATCGCAACTCAAGACAAACTATTCAAGATCATGTCTTCCCTATCCGTTGCCTACATGAATAAGTACTGAATTTCATCACCTCCATCTTTAACAGCCATGCAGCATGTTGATTTCATCAGTTAACTACTTTGTTACAATTGATCAGGTCATTTGTAACACATCTGAAACCACGGTTCATTTCCATGTCAACCATGACCGTAGTCACACAAATCGTTGGCAACGATATGCTTGAACATGAACTATGCTCTCTCATATTCCGAAGGCTTCAGCAAATAGATTCGAGTATTCTATACAAGGGATTAGAGGATGCATGGCGATTGTTTCTCGAAGCAGATTTTGCGGTAATTCACTCGTTTATCCGTAGTCGTTTATGTTTTATGTATGCACAAAAATGCATTGCACGCTGAACATATGTTGTTGCATACCACAGACTAGCATCTTGTCCGGGGAGATTGCTTGGAAACTCAAATCAGTCCAGGCCCAGTTCACAGGCGAACACATCAAATTCAATTTATGCAATTGCAGGATGGTAGGACCCATGTTTTTCTTTCAGAAGTATAATCTGCATTTTTAATACACACTTTTTTTTATGTGTAGATACACATGTACCTGTTATGCTTCATACTGGATGGTGCCTATATTCTTGGGATATGTTGTCGAAAACTATAAACGTTTTTGACCCTGCAAGCAGCATTCCTAATTCTCCAGCAAGAAAGATGCTTCATGAGATTGTTTCTGGCAAAATCCACGTTGCGTTATTCATGTGCATTCACAAGTTTTTCCCATTGTGGAAAATGGAATGCTCTGACTGGACGAATAAATACCATTCCTTTTTGTCATATCGTTTTACCCGGTTAGCATAGTCAACATTCGTTCCAGCTGAAACTTCCACTTTGACAATGTTGGAAAGTTTTTATTTTCTGTTTCATATGTAGGGAGGAGTCAGGTATCTGCATAACACACATTGCTAGGCACTTCAATGGAACATCCCTAGAGGAACAATTATCAGATTTAATTTAACGTTCTGTATAGATGCTGGTTATTACACTGCAAAAACACCACAAGACGGCAATGATCTTTACGTATTTTGCAATTTGTATTGCAGGAAGCTATTGCCAAGGAGAAAGGGTTTGTACTTGCACAACTTCGAAACACATAAGGGAATTTGGCTCAAATCCCAGCAGCACTAGCTGGAGTCATGGAAGTCTAGTATCTTTTCCCGGTAAGTACCGCATCTGTGTATTTGATGTTTTATCCGTGCATACCAACATAGTTTGGAACGTAACATCTGGATCGTGAACAATTATGAACCATACATAATCAGCAAGAGTTACATAAATCTTTTTTCTCAATCATGAATGTTTGTTTATTCACTCACGACCCAGACATAAATATACTTCCTCCAAAACAGGAGAAATTGCGAAACAAAGTGAATTTGTTATCCTCCACGATGTATCGGGGGAAAAGCTGAAGAGGATAGTACATGGCCAATTCACGGGACATCATCGGAGACATCCAATTTGTTGTCAGCACTTTTAGCATTGATGAAACTACCAAATTATCTATGTAATAAACTAAATGTTAGGATGTCCTCATTCGCAATCGTCCAGACAATCCTATTAAGATACTCCGCATTTGTTCGTTTGGCCTTCAAACAGTTTCCCCACGGGTTTGTTGTGGGGTAATGTAAAAATACCGCGTTTGGTGAATTAGACATGTGAGATGTCAGTTATAGTTTTTTTACGTCCTAGTTCAACTTTCACAATTTTATCCTGTCAAGGCTCCACTACGAATTAGACACCCAACTCCCTTCTCATCAAGAAAGAATTCATGTAGCCGTAACCAGCATGGTATCAGAACACTTAGCATGTAAGAGAAGTTGGTATATCAAAGTTCAGAAGTTTGACACATCAAATTTCCGTTAATGTTATCGTTTTAGCATAGGACCATAGGACAACAAATCCAGCTAGTTATGTTCATGGAAAAAAGCATCAAAAGCACCAGTCGTTGCAAACCATAGTACCATATGAACACGAAATTTTTCGAAAAAACGCGAGCATAACCAAGTTCTTTCAAACACACCATGAGATAGCAAAGTGCAACATCATATTACATTACATAATCATCTTAGCCAAATAACATAGTCTCACACAGGCCACACAGGCCCCTGGTCTCACATTAGTTTTCGGCATTGTTCAACGGTAAAACATGGTTGCACCACACACACCATGTTTGTTGTCATCACTCCGAACCATAGGAGTCACTCCAGAAATCTGGGTTCGTCACATCCGCGGGAGGATGTCCCTTATTCCCCGGCATCGTAAGCACCATGTTCAGGAGTTCAGTCCTCAGCTGGACCAATTGTTTCTGTTTTCAAAAGGGATGATATGGTTGTTAGTGCTACTTCAGCCACAAAACATGTTTGCAATATCAAACATGAAGCCAACTAACCTCATCAGTTGTGTCCTCCAAACCCAAACCACTAAAGTTCATCATGTAGTACACAACGTACATCCCAGTGTCACGGCTGCAACAGTTTCCACAACAATGTTAGATTTTTGTTATATCCCTCCATATGGTTAATAAATATAAAGAAGACATACTCAGAGCTGCTTGGATTGAGGTTCTGATGGTATGTGAACTCGAAATCTTCCCTCTTGAGATCCCAATCTTCATAGAAGCTCTCTGTGCAGGTGACAAATGCATCTATTATCTTCACACAGATGTCTCTATGTACCCGCTCAAGAACCTCTCGTCCCATGCAAGTCCTTTTTGGATCAAGTACATGAAACGTTTCCAGGTATGGATCAACCCCGTATAGAACATAGGTGCCATCTTCTTCTCTCTTGTGAGGCATCCATATCTGCAATCAGTCCAAATAAGTTGTAATTCACTATTCTAGGCACCAACATGAGCTTCATACAAGTAGGCACTTACGATCTGGCAAGTCTCAATGTCGTAGCCTATGTCTGTGCCCATGAACATGTCCTTAATCCCGCGTCGTGCTGCACAGTTACCCCCTCCAAGAACAACATCCTGTAAGAATAATCAGTAGGAAGTCATCAATGAGACATATATCTCATAAAATAAACATCACCTAGTAAAATACATACCATCCATTCCTTAGGCATGTAATGCCTAAACCTTGACATGTCTTCATCGTCATACCAATGTTTATCAGCCTCTACCAGCATTCGTCGAGACGACTCAAAACCTTTATCTGTCAACCCCCTCTTTTTGGAATGCGGTGAGGCATTCCATACCACTCATCTTAAGAAGACATGGTTTAGTATGAATAACCCACAACCCGAAGAAGTCAGAAAACAGATTCAATACATTTTTTACACAGATGCATCTGTTGGTAAGTTACTCCTTTGTACATTAGCTAACCTCTTCATTGCTTTATGATCGCAATATATCATTTCTCTGTATCCTGCAAGCGCAGCATCCTCGCATGGGAAATTATACTCAAACCCATTTGAAAATGGGCTTAGTCCTGGCACGGCGTTGAAGTCCCTTTTCTTGTTCACCAGCACATAGTTTGGCTCGACACGTACGACATATCTTTGTTCTCTTGCCTTTTTCTCTAGGAGTTTATAAACAGAACAGTCATCAAGATATACACTAATAATACCCATACATCACAAACCACCCACAGAAAATACATAGACACACCAACAACACATGTACAATAACTCACTCTTTGAAGCTGTGTAGACAATGATCTCGCGGTTATCATTTGCATTCAGGATGTTGGCGACACTTCCAGCATTCGTTCGCGAGGACTGTCCACGTTTCGGTTCGCTGATAAAAACCGATTTACCGCGATATGCAAGTAACGGTAGTTTTTATCATTTCACTGGTATTGCAAAGGCAGTCAATATATACAGAAATCAGTTACCTTCTGCACTGCTGCCCCAAACTAATGCCTTGTCAAGGTCATTCTGTCCTATTGCATTAAAGACGTATTCACATCCCTCCCTTTTGCGGTCGGGTGAAGGGGTGTAGTACCAAGCTGCACACAAAGTATACATGTAATCTTTGCGGTGCATAAGTACCATCACCTGACCACCATCAGATACAGGAATGGTGCATTTGGTTATTTTCTGGTTACCTGGTCTGGATGGGCATGGAGCCGGAGACTGTCCATGTTCTGGTGCAGTTGAAACCAAACATTTCAGGGGCTCCCAATCATCCTTCACTGGCGTAACAATACATGGAGTGGTAACCATACCAGCGCTAGAGGGGGCGAAAGGTCCCAGTGACATTCTCTTTGCTGAATCAACATCATTGTCAAACCGCTGAAAGCCTTCCATGGGCACACACCTTATTGGCACAGGACTGAAAACAAATCCATTTTTGTCACGGACAGAGACACCTGGCGCCCGTGTCGATGGTCCGGACCATCTGACACTCCATAGTGGCACCCCTCTCCACTAATTGCATTATGTACACAGACAGAATTTCCAGCTTTTCGAATTGCTGACCGAATAAGAGGACTCACCAAACCTTGTCCAACATCACAACCAGTACTTTTGGATATCAGATGAGCCAAACCAACAAGGTTCCTAGACAATGTAGACACCATTCCAGTCCCATCAACTGGAACATACTCGACATTCCATGATCCAACCCCAGGGCCTTCCATGAACACAGCAGGCATATCTGAATAAATGCACGTAATGTAAGGTATCATCGTTTTTGTTTCCACTGTTCCTTTTTCGATAAATTATGATTTCTCCAAATTTGCTAGATAGTAGAAATAGGACAATTACCGTGTGAGAGAGTTTGATGGATGAATCCGTCCAGCCCAACAACCTCACCGCTAGGTTGTGGTATACCTATTACCAATGGGACATAACAGAGTTTAGATAACAATCCAACTTCAACACATGTAACTGAATTTTCTGGATAAATTTATCACCTTGCAACGTCCGGCTCATCTTAGCCAGGTTTTCTTCAATGCTTGGTATTAATCTACCTATCCCCTTCTCCGAAAGATGGTTCAGTAAGTACCAGATACCTTGCATCTTTGTCAACCGCTCGTTCTGCTCAAATACGTCGCGGAAGCTCTGTACGGCAGCAGCAGACAGTTGCATGTTGTTTGCCACCTGTCTGTCGAACTTGGCTTCACGGTAAGTCGCTGCATTTGCTATCGCGTCAAACCCCTTCACCAGCCACGCTCTAGCCTGTATCACAGCAACACTTCATTGTAAACAGAACAATTTGCATGAAAAAGGCATCAGGGCCACCATATCACAATGGTCTCACCCTTGCGCCAAAATATTTATTTTTTTGGCATTTGTTTTCCACACATAATTCTAAATGCTTGCTGACCTTAGAATTGGAGAGTAGTGTCTTCTCATGAAGAGAGAGTGGAAAATATAATACTAAATTAAGACTGAGAGTCTTGGGGCAAGTGTTAGAATGAGAGGGAAAACATGCAAATGTTTCCATATCATTACTTTGTCCATGAATACATGTAAGTTATACATGGTTCAAATTAAGTATTAAAGGAAACTCATGTGAGGATTTTGGCGATTAAAATAATGTAAATGTACATGAACAGGAACATGATATATGCAAAACAATTGCAAACAGAATAATGAACATCCACAAATTAATGCATCTGTCATTGAGGGAGTTCATGAAAATTCATGAAACTCAAAATATCCAATCTTCAGTGTAGTTTGGACGTGATGTGAGATCATGTGCATGAATATTTCATAAAGAAAGGACATATATGAATATCTAATATTCGTAGAGCGAGTGTTGATTCAAATTGTTTTACAAAGGACGAATAACCGATAGTAAGAAGTTGCAATACTTTTCATGTCAATTGCTTGATGTTGTTATCAAACAAAAGAAGCAGATTATTGCTTCATATAATTGATTTGGTTTATGGATATAATCTAGATAATTTTATTATGAAGGTTTGAAGTCAATCAATCTAGATTATTGCTAAACAGTACAACTTGCATGGAAAATACATCAGGGCCAACATATCAAAATGGTCTCACCCTTGCGCAAATGTTGTCATAGTTCACTTGAGGGAGGGCATGAACATGTGGTTCCTCTGCAAATTGGAAAGCCCCACCACTGGCTCGGGAATCGGCAAATTCACATGGTGAATTCTCTTCCGCACCTGAGCGCAACCCCCTATATGCAGTGCTCCGCTTTGAGTGAGGCCCTGCGAACAATATACCTACATGTCATTCTACAAGGCTGTTGGATGTTAACAGTCTAAAGTACAACCACAGACTAGATGAAACAGAACAGATGCAACATAAATAACAAGCAGTGGAACATTTTCTGATGTTTGGTATTTCACAAACATCCATTGTTAAGTAACATCAACAATTTTACTCACCCTGAACATCCCAAATATCTTCTCGTACGGCGTCACAAGCGTGTCCCGCGCGATCAATGTCTTCAACGCAGGCACGTTGTAGAACTGGATGCGTGGCTCGAGAGTAGGGTTAATACCATACATCCCGGTGTTTACATTGTCAAAGTACATGCACTGCACAACAAAGCACAATTCATTTTTTCAGGCGCTACAATATATGAAGCAAATCAATGCAGCACAATCTTTGAGAATTGCAACTTTTGTTTATGAGGCATCATCAGATTCTATACATACCTGCATGTACATGTGGCACCCGTAGATGGTAAACCCGCGGACGCTACCACGCATCGCCTCCTGCACTCTATATGCAGCGTCCAATGTCTCTGCTAGCGCTAAGTTGACGAGGGAATATCTCCCCGGCAACAGCACCAGAAACTATGCTTGTACGTCACACGTCAGTTGGGAACCCCAAGAGGAAGGTATGATGAGTGCAGCAGCAAGTTTTCCCTCAGTATGAAACCAAGGTTTAATCGAACCAGTAGGAAAACGAGGTTTGCTTCGAAGGTGTTGGTGAAGGAGTGTAGTGCGGCGCAACACCAGGGATTCCGGTGCCAACGTGGAACCTGCACAACACAATCAAATTACTTTGCCCCAACTTAACAGTGAGGTTGTCAATCTCACCGGCTTGCTGAAAACAAAGGGTTAAACGTATCGAATGGAAATGATGTTTGTTTGCATAAAACAGTAGAGAACAATGATTGCAGTAGATTGTATTTCAGATGTAAAAGAATGGACCGGGGTCCACAGTTCACTAGTGGTGTCTCTCCAATAAGATAACTAACATGCTGGGTAAACAAATTACAGCTGGGCAATTGACAATTGATAAGTGCATATAACATGCATGTGTGAGTTGTGGTGTCTACTATGAGATTCATTTGGGCATTACGACAAAGTACATAGACCGCTATCCAGCATGCATCTATGCCTAAATAGTCCACTTTCCGGTTAACATCCGTACCCCTTCCAGTATTAAGTTGCAAGCAACAGACAATTGCATTAAGTAATGTGCGTAATGTAAACAATACATTCATCCTTGAATAAAGCATTGCTGTTTTACCCCTAGTGGCAACAACACATCTACAACCTTAGAACTTGCTGTCACTATCCCAGGTTAAATAGAGGTTGAACCCAACTATCATGCATAAATACCCCCTCTTGGAGTCACAAGTATTCACTTGGCCAAGGCTTCAACAAGTAACGGAGAGCATGCAAGATCACAAATGACATAGACATGATAATATAATATTCAGCTCCACATAGGTATCAATATAAGTCAGATCCCAGCAAACACAACATGTAGCATTACAATAAGATGATCTTGATCATGATAGGCAGCTCACAAGATCTAAACATGATGGCACAAGTGGAGAAGACAACCATCTAGCTACTGCTATGGACCCATAGTCCAAGGATGAACTACTCACGCATCACTCCGGAGGCGGGCATGGCGATGTAGAGCCCTCCGGTGATGATTCCCCTCTCCGGCAGGGTGCCGGGAAGAGCTTCAGAACCCCCCGAGTTAGGGTTGACGACGGCGGCGGCAGCGAATATGTTCTGGATGAAAGGCTCGGTGTTTTAGGGTTTTCACGTCTCGGGGAATAAATAGGCGAAGGGGCGATGTCGGCGGACCCCCGAGGGGCCCAAACCACCTGGCGGCGGCGGGGCCCACTGCCGCGCCGGTGGTTTGGCCACCTCGTGGCTCTCTTCGTCTCTCCTTCGGACTCCGTGTACGTGCTGGAAAAATAGGGACTTGGCCTTTTGTTTCGTGCAATTCCGAGAATATTTCCAGAAGTAACTTTCTGAAACCAAAAACAGCAGAAAACAGGGAACTGGCACTGTGGCATCTTGTTAATAGGTTAGTCCCAGAAAATGCATAAAAGTGATATGAAGTGTATATAAAACATGTAGCAAATGGTATAATATAAGCATGGAACAGCAGAAATTATGGATACGTTGGAGACGTATCAAGCATCCCCAAGCTTAGTTCTACTCGTCCTCGAGTAGGTAAAACGATAACAACAAATAATTTCTGAGGAGACATGCTTTCACACAATCTTGATCAATATATTGCAAGGCTCATGTCATGAATGAAGTGACTCAAAGCAATGATCTATAGTTTGCTAACAAATAGATAAAGAGTAAACAATGAATCATATAAGCAAAAACTTTTCATGAATAGTACTTTCAAGACAAGCATCAAAAAGTTTTGCATAAGAGGTAACTCATAAAGCAATAGATTCAAAGTAAAAGGCATTGAAGCAACACAAAGGATGATTAAGTTTCAGCATTTGCTTTCAACTTGTAACATGTATATCTCATGGATAGTTGTCAACATAAAGCAATATAACAAGTGCAATAAGTAAATATGTAAGAATCAATGCACACAAAGTTGACACAAGTGTTTGCTTCTAAGATAGAAAGGAGTAGGTAAACTGACTCAACATAAAGTAAAAGATAGGCCCTTCGCAGAGGGAAGCAGGGATTAAATCATGTGCTAGAGCTTTTTAAGTTTTCGAAAGCATATAGAGAGCACAAAATAAGTATTTGAGAGGTGTTTGTTGTTGTCAACGAATGGTAGTGGGCACTCTAACCCCCTTGTCAACCAGACTTTCAAAGCGGCTCCCATGAAGGACGTTATCTCTACCAGCAAGGTAGATCATCCCTCTTCTCTTTTGTTTACACATGTATTTTAGTTTCTTTATAGATGACACTCCTCCCAACCTTTTGCTTACACAAGCCATGGCTAACCGAATCCTCGGGTGCCTTCCAACATTCACATACCATGGAGGAGTGTCTATTGCAAATTAAGTTGCTTACTGATAAATCAGGGCAAAACATGTGAAGAGAATTATTAATGAAAGTTGTAATTAATTGGGGCTGGGCACCCCGTTGCCAGCTCTTTTTGCAAATTATTGGATAAGCGGATGTATATGCCACTAGTCCATTGGTGAAAGTCTGTCAGAAGTAAATGACAAGATTGAAAGATAAAACACCACATACTTCCTCATGAGCTATAAAACATTGACACAAATAAGGAGTAATAAAGTTTTGAATAGTTTAAAGGTAGCACATGAAATATTTACTTGGAATGGCAGGAAATACCACATAGTAGGTAGGTATGGTGGACACAAATGGCATGGGTTTTGGCTCAAGTTTTGGATGCACGAGAAGCATTCCCTCTCAGTACAGAGTTTAGGCTAGCAAGGTTGTTTGAAGCAAACACAAGTATAAACCGGTACAGCAAGAATCACATAAAAACATATTGCAAGTATTATAAGACTCTACACTGTCTTCCTTGTTGCTCAAACATTTTACCAGAAAATATCTAGACCTTAGAGAGAACAAATATGCATCCCAAGTCTCAACAAGCTCTACGGTAGTTCTCCACTACTAGGCTTTAACTACATGATGCAAGAGCTTAAACATGATCTACTTGAGAGCTCAAAACAATTGCAAAGCATCAAATCGAAACAAGACAATGATCTACAAGAATGCATATGTCTTTTCCAATACCAACTACTACATGTAGCATTTTCTTTCTTCCAAACAAACACCAATCAATTTATTTAAACATAAACTCTCCAAATGATAATATAATGCAGCAAGAGAGTATTTATAAACAAGTGCTAACAGCTCGAAGAGATGCATGAAAAACAGGAGCTAAAAGCACTGCAGTAGCTAGTTAAGAATACTCAACAAATATAAGTGAAGAACATGAGTATTCACATGAAAAAGCGGAGCGTGTCTCTCTCCCACACAAGGATTGCTAGGATCCGAATTTATTCAAACAAAAACAAAAATAAAAACACACAGACGCTCCAAGTAAAGCGCATAAGATGTGAAAGAATTAAAATATAGTTTCACTAGAGATGACCTGATAAGTTTGTTGATGAAGAAGGGGATGCCTTGGGCATCCCCAAGCTTAGACGCTTGAGTCTCTCTGAATATGGTTGGGATGAACCACGGGGGCATCCCCAAGCTTAGGCTTTTCACTCTTCTTGATCACATAATATCACCCTTCTCGCTTGATCCTTGAAAACTTCCTTCACACCAAACTCAAGACAGTTCTCATTAGAGGGTTAGTGCATAATCAAAAATTCTCATATTCTGTAATGATACAATCAATCCCAAAGCTTCTGGACATTAGCTACAGCCACCAATGCTTTGTGGAGCAAAGAAATCCACACAAACACAGTAAAAGAGCGAATGCAAAACAAAAGGCAGAATCTGTCAAAAACAGAACAGTCTGGAATGACGAATTTTTTCGAGGCACTTAAGTTGCTCAGATGGATCTGGCCTAAAATAATGAAAGTTGCGTACATATCTCAGGAATATGCGTGATTTTTTCAGAATTTTTTGAATTTTCTACAGGGAGATAAGCTCAAATCCGTGACAGCTAAAAATCTGTCACTGCGCAGAAATCCAAATCTTGCATCAACTTTCAATATAGAACTTTACTTGGCACAACATTGCGATAAAATAAAGATACAAAGGAGTTGCTACAGAAGTAACAAAACTCCTTGACTCAAAGAAAACAAAAATAACAGCAAATAAAAACGATGGGTTGTCTCCCATAAGCGCTTTTCTTTAACGCCTTTCAGCTAGGCGCAGAAAGTGAAAATCAAGTGTTGTCAAGAGAAGAAGCATCAACATCATAACTTGCTCTAACAATAGAGTCAAAAGGTAACTTCATTCTCTTCCTAGGGAAGTGTTCCATACCTTTCTTGAGAGGAAATTGGTACCTTATATTACCTTCTTTCATATCAATGATGGCACCAACAGTTCGAAGAAAAGGTCTTCCCAAAACAATAGGACAAGATGCATTGCATTCAATATCCATAACAATAAAATCAACGGGGACAAGGTTATTGTTTACTGTAATAAAAACATCATTAACTCGCCCCAAAGGTTTCTTCATAGCATTATCAGCGAGAAAAACATCCAAATAACAATGTTCCAAAGGTGGCAAATCAAGAATATCATAAAGCTTCTTGGGCAAAACCGAAATACTTGCACCAAGATCACACAAGGCATTGCAATAAAATCATTCACCTTTACCTTAATGATGGGTTCCCAACCATCTTCTAATTTCCTAGGAATAGAAGCTTTAAGTTTCAACTTCTCCTCCCTAGCTTGCAAAAGAGCATTTGTAATATGCTTTGTAAAAGCCAAATTAATAGTGCTAGCATTGGGACTTCTAGCTAATTTTTGCAAGAACATAATAACTTCAGAGATGTTACAATCATCAAAATCAAAATCATTATTGTCAATGGTGGTGGAACCATTGTCTCCAATAGTTTGAAAAATTTCAGCACTTTTATCAGAAAAAGTTTCAGCAGTTTTAGGCAATTTCAAACGCTTTGCAGAAGTAGTAGAGACATTACCAACACCAATAACATTACCATCAATAGTAGGAGGCTTACTAGCATGTAAACATTAGCATTACTAGTGGTGGTGATAGTACAAACTCTAACTATACTATTCTCTTTTTCAAGTTCTTCCTCTTTTTCCCACCTAGCATGCAATTCAGCCAACATCCTAATATTATTATCAATTCGAACTTGGATGGCATTTGCTGTAGCAAATGACTTAATATCTTTAACTTCATTAGGCATAACTTTCAGTTTTAGAATTTCAACATCATGAGCAAGACTATCAACTTTAGAGCAAGATCATCAATTTTTTCAAACTTTTCCTCAACAGTTTTATTGAAAGCTTTTTGTGTGCTAATAAATTCTTTAAGCATAGCTTCAAGATCAGAGGACACACTTCTATTGTTGCTGTAGGAATTACCATAAGAATTGCCATAACCATTTGAAGGATAAGGCTTATATTGTTGCTACCAAAATTATTCCTATAAGCATTGTTGTTGAAGTTGTTGTTTTTAATGAAGTTTACATCAACATGCTCTTCTTGAGCAACCAATGAAGCTAAAGGAACATTATTAGGATCAACATGAGATCTACCATTCACAAGCATAGACATAATAGCATCAATCTTATCACTCAAAGAGGAGGTTTCTTCAACAGAATTTACCTTCTTACCTTGAGGAGCTCTTTCGGTGTGCCATTCGGAATAGTTGATCATCATATCATCAAGTAGCTTTGTTGCTGCACCTAAAGTGATGGACATAAAGGTTCCTCCAGAGGCTGAATCCAATAAGTTCCTTGAGGAAAAATTTAATCCTGCATAAAAGGTTTGGATGATCATCCAAGTAGTCAGTCCATGAGTGGGACAATTCTTCACCAAAGATTTCATTCTTTCCCAAGCTTGAGCAACATGTTCATTATCAAGTTGTTTAAAATTCATAATGCTACTTCTCAAGGATATAATCTTAGCAGGAGGATAATATTTCCCTATGAAAGCATCTTTGCATTTTGTCCAAGAATAATACTATTTCTAGGCAAAGAAAGCAACCATTCTTTAGCTCTTCCTCTCAAGGAGAAAGGAAAAAGTTTCAGTTTTATAATATCCCCATCCATATCCTTATACTTTTGCATTTCACAAAGTTCAACAAAGTTATTAAGATGGGCAGCAGCATCATCAGTACTAACACCAGAAAATTGCTCTTTCATAACAAGATTTAATAGAGCAGGTTTAATTTCATAAAATTCTGCTGTAGAAGCAGGTGGAGCAATAGGAGTGCATATGAAATCATTGTTGTTTGTGCTAGTGAAGTCACACAACTTAGTGTTCTCAGGAGTACTCATTTTGAAAAACAAAATCAAACTGAATTAAACAAGTAACTAATTTTTTTGTGTTTTTGATAAAGAGAGCAAACAAGACTAAATAAAAATAAACTAAGCAAGACAAATAACAAAGTAAAGAGATTGGGTGTGAGAGACTCCCCTTGCAGAAGCAATTCGGTTTTCCCCGGCAACGGCGCCAGAAAACGTGTTGCTGGCTAAGTTGACGAGGGAATATCTCCCGGCAACAGCCAGAAACAATGCTTGTACGTCACACGTCAGTTGGGAACCCCAAGAGGAAGGTATGATGAGTGCAGCAGCAAGTTTTCCCTCAGTATGAAACCAAGGTTTAATCGAACCAGTAGGAAAACGAGGTTTGCTTCGAAGGTGTTGGTGAAGGAGTGTAGTGCGGCGCAACACCAGGGATTCCGGTGCCAACGTGGAACCTGCACAACACAATCAAATTACTTTGCCCCAACTTAACAGTGAGGTTGTCAATCTCACCGGCTTGCTGAAAACAAAGGGTTAAACGTATCGAATGGAAATGATGTTTGTTTGCATAAAACAGTAGAGAACAATGATTGCAGTAGATTGTATTTCAGATGTAAAAGAATGGACCGGGGTCCACAGTTCACTAGTGGTGTCTCTCCAATAAGATAACTAACATGCTGGGTAAACAAATTACAGCTGGGCAATTGACAATTGATAAGTGCATATAACATGCATGTGTGAGTGTGGTGTCTACTATGAGATTCATTTGGGCATTACGACAAAGTACATAGACCGCTATCCAGCATGCATCTATGCCTAAATAGTCCACTTTCCGGTTAACATCCGTACCCCTTCCAGTATTAAGTTGCAAGCAACAGACAATTGCATTAAGTAATGTGCGTAATGTAAACAATACATTCATCCTTGAATAAAGCATTGCTGTTTTACCCCTAGTGGCAACAACACATCTACAACCTTAGAACTTGCTGTCACTATCCCAGGTTAAATAGAGGTTGAACCCAACTATCATGCATAAATACCCCCTCTTGGAGTTACAAGTATTCACTTGGCCAAGGCTTCAACAAGTAACGGAGAGCATGCAAGATCACAAATGACATAGACATGATAATATAATATTCAGCTCCACATAGGTATCAATATAAGTCAGATCCCAGCAAACACAACATGTAGCATTACAATAAGATGATCTTGATCATGATAGGCAGCTCACAAGATCTAAACATGATGGCACAAGTGGAGAAGACAACCATCTAGCTACTGCTATGGACCCATAGTCCAAGGATGAACTACTCACGCATCACTCCGGAGGCGGGCATGGCGATGTAGAGCCCTCCGGTGATGATTCCCCTCTCCGGCAGGGTGCCGGGAAGAGCTTCAGAACCCCCCGAGTTAGGGTTGACGACGGCGGCGGCAGCGAATATGTTCTGGATGAAAGGCTCGGTGTTTTAGGGTTTTCACGTCTCGGGGAATAAATAGGCGAAGGGGCGATGTCGGCGGACCCCCGAGGGGCCCAAACCACCTGGCGGCGCGGCTGGGCCCACTGCCGCGCCGCCTTGGTTTGGCCACCTCGTGGCTCTCTTCGTCTCTCCTTCGGACTCCGTGTACGTGCTGGAAAAATAGGGACTGGCCTTTTGTTTCGTGCAATTCCGAGAATATTTCCAGAAGTAACTTTCTGAAACCAAAAACAGCAGAAAACAGGGAACTGGCACTGTGGCATCTTGTTAATAGGTTAGTCCCAGAAAATGCATAAAAGTGATATGAAGTGTATATAAAACATGTAGCAAATGGTATAATATAAGCATGGAACAGCAGAAATTATGGATACGTTGGAGACGTATCAGTC